>APFE030299324.1:0-13581 GCA_000404065.3 Pinus taeda
AAAATAATAAAATAAGTCGAAATTTTGAGAAAACAAATGCAAAATTTTAAGTTTTAATTTATTAAAATTTCGACGGATGAGATTAAAAGATATCTTGATCCTCATCGATGGTCGAGATCATTTTGACATGGATCACTCGAACTAGCCATTGGAAATTTTTCCTTTAAATAGGGTGTTAGGGGTCATTTGAAATCATTCGATCTGTGACTCTTGTGTTGAAGAAAGCTCTCTTGTAAACTTTTTCTGGTGCAGTAAAGAAAGACTTTGGGGTTGAAATCTTGCTGGTGTTACTCTCTTGAAGTGCTATAAGCTGTTTTATTTTCTGCATAATTTTATTTTCAGCCATTAGTAATAGCTTGATGTAGAGTGATGTTGAACACAGGTATCTTGTTCACTTACTAGGGTTTGAATGGTAATAGAATTTCCGAAATAATGGCAGGTATCTCCATTGGATCTGGAATTTAGTACTGTTTTCCCCTCTTTATTGATGGTTGAAGTGGCTGTGCAGGAAAATCTAGATTGTAAGGATCAACAGGCGTTTGGGGAAGTTCTCGACTGAACCAGCCAACTCCCGAAAAGCATTCTCTTGTAGAGCCTAGCCAGTTTCGATCATGGGTTTATCATTTAAGTTTATTTTTGAATGCATGAGAGATTTCTAAAGTATCTCATAGTAAAATCTGAAATTTTTAAAAATATTATTAAGGATTACTGACAAATCTGGCTGTTGTAGAGTCATAAAATTGTAAATATTGTAGCTGGTTTGTAGGGTTTTAGTTTTAAATCCTTGCGCATATATTCTCTGGGTGTCAGTTTTTTCCGTTGCAGGTTGCAGGTTTGAAAAGAAATTTTTTCTTTTGTGGAAGGCCAGATCTGGCCCAGAAACTAGCTTTTGCAGGTGCATTGTTTTGCAATCCAAGGTTTTAAACTTTGTTCATCTGGAGGTGATCTTACAAGGGTTTCTGAAGCAGAACATATAAATTTCATTCAGAAGTTTTTTGAGGGTTCTATTTCCAAATTTCAAATATAGCTATAATCTGGAAATTTATTTTAGAATTTTCATCAGAAGCAAAGATTTTTTTTTTATATCTGAAGAGGTTCAAGGCTGTTCCCTCTTCATCATCGTTCCCCTGCCATCAATCTTTCTTCAAAACCAATTTGGAAACTATCCTGCTGCCAACATATCTGTCAGATCCTCAACGTTGCTGCAATCACATTTTCCCTTTGGACTCCATTCTCCAAGCCTGGAAAAGTCATTTTGTTATCACACTGCCCAACTTCATTGCAAGCCTGATCTACGTGGTCTTCACAATTGTTGAAAGCGTTGGGCATTCATTCCCGCAGCTCTCCAGCGTCATCTTACAGTCTCGCGCAACCTTCTATCACTGCATATCTGTTTCCTCTCCTCACTGCGTCCATTTCCAGCCGTCTACAGCCATTCCCTTCATCTCCACGCTCGTCCAACCCTGTAGCTGCAAACAATATTATATATATATACTATATATATATATAATATACTATATATATATATATATATATAATATATATATATATATATATATATATATATATAACCCACAATCTAAAATGTGCCCACTGCGAACTCACCTCCATCGATCCCTATCTCCCTTGCCTACCACCCTGCGGCTTCATCCCCCTGCCTGTGTGCTATTCTCCTTGCCTTTTCATTAACTTGCAAAACCAAGACGAAACATATTTCGATTTTTTTGTGTATATACGGGCTAGGGTTAATGTGGTTTTGTTTTTATTATATGCGTTGATGTATACGTTTCTGATTTATGAACGCATTTTTACTCTAGTGTAGGTTCCATTTTTTTGGATGTATTTTAGTTTTTATATCTATTCGATTTGCTTTTTTTGGGTGAAGCTTTAGTTTTAATATTTAGAATTTTCAAAGTTTAGCTTTATTCCAATTTTAAAGTAAATCAGAAAATCATAAAAAGTTATAAAAATATAAAAAATCATATATGTTTAGTTTAGTTTAGACTTTAGTTTTGTTTTATTTCAATCTTTAAAAAAAAAAAATCGATTTTTCTTTTGTTTCCTATGTATGTTGTAGTTAAGGTTTAGTTTAGTTTCATTTTTCTTATGGTTTAGAATTTAACAATTTTTGTTAAAGTTTCAGTTTCATTTAAATTTTAACTAGATTTAGATTTAATTTAGATTCAATTTTCATTTTCTTATATAAATTAGGTGTTAGATTAGAGTTAAGTTTTATTTTAGGATTTAGATTTAATTCTTATTGTATAGTTTGTTTAAGTACCTATATAAAGATACCAATATATCAAAAAAATAAAAAAATTAATTAAATAATAAAATCATAAAAAAAGGGTTTCTTTTAATTTAGTTTAGATTTTAGTATTATTTAGATTTTAGATTTAAAGTTTCATTTATTTAGTCTTTAGTTAGCTTAGTTTAGTTTTATTTGCAAATATAAAAATATTTTGGAAATATTTTGCTAGATTCAGTCTTGGCTCAAAGATTTGTCATGTTTGCGATATATCTTTTCTGCTGAGGTTAATAAATTTTTGATGTGGGATTAATAGTTATCATTTTTATGTGGTTAATCATGCTTAAATGTTCATTTAAAGATTAGCTATATGAAAGTGATAACTGGTTTGCATTTAAAGTTACGTGGTTATGTAAAGCATTTAATATTTTAACTGCTGGAATATCGTTAAACCATTGAGCATTCATCGATTATCTCATATTTGGTAAAAGTTAATCTTAATTTGAGTTATTTGATGGTAAATGACTGTTAATGAGTTCATATGTCTGCAAGCATTTGATAAATAATCATTTAGTCATTAACTCCATAAGGCACTGGTCTATTAACTTAATAAAATCAATGAAGTGCTTGTTTCCCCTCGTGTCTCCCAACCCAACTGGTCCACAATTGGTCATCCATTGTCCCATAGGGTCTACCCCCCTTAGCCGCGGGAGACAAGCTTGAACGGAGAGATCGGGGATCAGGGTGACAGCCCCCGATCTGAGCGTTGTCGTGACAATCTGTGCAACAACACTTTTTGGCGCCGTTGCCGGGGACAGAGTTTTTTCTGTCCTTGGTCCTTTCATTTCGAGCTTTTCCGTGTTTCACTTCTTGTCCGGGTGGCGACTCCACTTCATATATTATCTACAAGAGTGTATACTAGAAGACATCCAAGCAGTTTGTGCAATCCTGCTCCTGACCCTAAAAGGGCCCTCAGGGTACGATTACACAAACTCTCTTCTCGTACACTTCTTGTTAACCTCGGACAAGAAGCCCTCTCTGATATCCATTTGCTTTTTATTAGTCCAGTTGGGCATGACATCATGGATATGTATGCCCCTTGCAATTTTTCTAACATTCCAAGGTACCCCAATGATCTTCCATCACTTGGGTTAGATAAGTTGCCTAGCTTTCAGGGAGAATGCAATTAGTGCTAATTTGCACCTGAGAGATTTTAGTATATGGATGGCTAAGTACGCAAGGTTTGTTGATTTCGATCATGAGGATGTTAGAATGACTCTTTTTATTTTAACCTTGGGGGGCGATGCTCATGAGTGGTGTACTAAAAAGCCTCGGAATTCATTTGATTCCTGACAATTGATCATTGATGCCTTTAAAGAAAAGTATGGAGATAAGAGAGAGGGAAGACACCTCGTAAAAGCTATCAGCATAATAAAAAAGAGAGAGAATGAAATTGTTGAAGAATTTAACAAAAGGTTTAATGGTATTGTTAGGGAATTACCTCAAGACTATAAACCTACCGACAAATCTCTTCGAGATTTTTACATTGATACCTTTAGTCCTGAGCCATCTTATGAATTAAGGCGTGCTAGACTTAATGATTATAGAGATTGCCAAACCTTAGCTATAGAGCTTGAAAAGGACAAGGTAGCATCTGGGAAGTCTGAGATCCCAGGTTTCGATAGGGCTACTATGAAACTAAAAGAACCTAAAGGAAAAGAAGTTCAAGAGCCTGAAAGCGAACTTGTTCTCAAATTGCTCCAAAAGATTGAAACCATGGAAATTAATCATAATAAGGAGATAGCCACTTTGCAGAATAGGTTGGTCCAAATGGAAAGAGCACAAACGCAAAATTTCCAACCTCGAAATAATAATAACAGAAATAACAATTGGCAAAAGAAGGGCCAATCTAGTGAGCAAAGGCCTCCTAATCCGTTTACTAATTTGGTTGATAATGCTCCTCCGTACTGTCGGGTTTGTGATACTCTACATGAAGAAGCCACTTGCCCCATCATTAGAAGAATCTTGGATAATGGAATGTTTGGGGCAGGTGATCAAATAAATGTAGTAGGTAGCAAGTTTCCTTTGTTTATGGATGATTGGATAGAGGTCAAGGAAAATAGTCGTGACGTTATGAATCCTTCATCAGCTTTTAGTATAAATAACCTTGAAAATGAAGATGACATTTTGGCTAGGTTATATGGTGAAAAACCCTCTCCAGAGCAAATCATCGAAATTGCTAGAGATAAAGGTTTGACCTATCAGAGAAGGGATAAAGATCAGAGCGGGAATCAAATTCCCCCTCGAACTTTTAACCCGGGTTTAAACTCTGGATTAGATGTCGATTTAGGAAGTTGGTTTAACAATGCAAAAATCTGGGTTCCTGTCTCCGAGATTGCTAAAATCCCTTCCCAAAGAGATAAGTTACTAAAAGCTATTCAAGGTCCTCAAGTAAATATTTCTCAACAGAAGATTCGGGAAGTTGACTATCATGATGCTCTCATATATTTGCAAAGCTTGGATGTGGATAACAAAGATCACCATCCTTTCTTTATCACCTTGTTGGTTAATGGATATAAATTGAATAATTGCATGTTGGATTCTGGTGCATCAGCTTGTGTAATGACTAAAAGGGTCATGGAACAACTTAACTTAAGAGTTTCTAGACCCTACTATAATATATGTGCCATGGATTCTAAAAAGATTGAAGTGCATGGTTTGATAAAAAATTTACAAGTTCATCTATCAGTTTACCCAGACATCATGATTGTTATGGATATAGTTGTTGTTGATGTGCCTGATGCCTGGGGCATGCTTTTATCCAAAAAGTGGGCCTCTGATCTAGGAGGAAGCATTCAAATGAATTGGTCATATGCTATGATTCCTTCTCCTAGAGGTGATGGTTTTGTAAGACTTAATAGAGAGTCCGAAAGAAAATTCCATGTTGAAGATCCTAAGAGACCTCACTACGAGATAATTAAAGAGCAATTTGACATTGGGAACTACGCCATCATGTCTAATTTCATAATTCCTCCTGATGATAAGATTAAGGATCTCAATGATAGAGTTTGGTACATGTATTTTGATGGTGCATCGTCTAGGCATGGTAAAGGTGCTGGAATAGTGCTTAAATCTCCCCTTGATCACATTTTCAAGTTTGCCTATCGATTAGAATTTGAAGCAACCAACAATGTCACTGAATATGAGGCCTTATTGTTGGGTCTTGAATTGGCAAAGTCTTTGAAAATTAAGTTGCTTAGCATTAAGGGGGATTCTGATTTAATTATCATGCAAATTAAAAATAAATTCACATGTAAAAACCGAAGATTAAGAAATTATTGAAATGTTGTGTGGGATACTATGGAACATTTTGATGCCCTTGACCTCGAAGCTATCCCAAGAGAGAAAAATAGTTTGGCAGATGAACTTGCCGTAGCTGCTACTACCTTTCAGTGATCTGATGAGCTGATTAAAGATAAGATCAAAATGGAAGTAATATTTAGACCATCTGTTCCAAATAACTCAGAGCATTGGCAAGTCTTTAATGATGAAAAACAAGTCATTCGTTTTCTTAATAGTTTGGATGAGTTTGAAGATTTCCGGATAGATTCCGAGGAAGATGGATCTTTAAATCATGAGCATATCATAAATCCTACTCCTAGGAATGTGGTTGCCTTAGAGCAACACTTTGATCGTCATGATGCCACGAAGTTGAGAGAAGAAAATAAAATGGACCCAGGCGAATATCTCGAGATAAACATTGGTACTTCTGAAAACCCAAAGATGGTTAAAATTGGTAAAGCTACTAGTGTGGAGGAAAGAAAAAAGTTAACTAACTTACTTTGCGAATATCGAGATGTTTTAGCTTTTTCTTATGATGAATTAAAGGGCTATAGGGAAGATGTCATAGAACATACTATCCCCTTAAAAGATGAAAATGCTAAACCCTTTCGCTAGAAGCTTAGGCAGATTAATCCTAAGTTAGCCCCTTTGGTTCAGAAAGAGCTTGCGAAAATGCTTGCAGCTAGAATTATCGCTCAAACAAGGCATTCGACATGGTGTTCAAATCTCGTGATTGTTAGGAAAAAGAACGGTACGATAAGGCTCTGCGTCGATTTTCGAAACCTTAATCTAGCATGCAAGAAAGATAATTACCCTTTGCCAAACATGGAGACTTTGTTGCAAAGAGTAACCGGTTTTGGAATGATGTCGTTGCTGGATGGTTTTTCTGGGTACAATTAGGTGTGGGTTAAAAAATAAGATCGTCATAAAACCACATTCACCACACCATGGGCTACTTGAATACATTAGAATGCCGTTTGGATTAACCAACACTGGGGCTACTTTTCAAAGGGCTATGGATTATGCCTTCAAGGGGTTAATCGGGAAATTTATTGAGATTTACCAAGATGATCTTACTGTATTTTCTAAAGATGGTGTCAGTCATATAAATCATCTTAGGCAGGTTTTCGATAGATGTAGAGAATACGGGATTTCTTTGAATCCGGCTAAGTCTGTTTTTGGAGTAACCAAAGGGAAATTACTTGGCCATATCATTTCTAAGGATGGGATCAAGATTGATCTTGAAAGAATTGAAGCAATCCAAAAGATTCCTCTTCCTCATAATCTTAAATCCCTTCAGTCTTTCCTTGGAAAGACAAATTTTCTTAGAAGGTTTATTCCAAATTACGCAAAAATAGCTAAGCCTATTCAAAGTCTTCTAAAGAAAGATGTAAAATTTGTTTGGCAAGAAGACGACAAAAAGGCTTTTCAAGAAATCAAATGCGCTATTGCAAGAGCTCTTGTCGTAGTTAGTCTCGATTATTCCAAGGATTTCATGATTTTTTCTTTTGCTTCCGAAGATACCATTGTTGGTGTCCTGTTACAAAAGAATAAAGATGGTCACGAGCAGCCTATTGCTTTCTTGAGTAGAGCACTTCAAAATTCCAAATTGAAGTACAATACCATGGAAAAGCAAGCTTATTCCCTGGTCAAGTCTCTTAAGCACTTCAAAACTTATGTGGGTTATTCTAAAATCATTGCTTTCATCCCACATTTTGTTGTTAAAGATATATTAACTCAAACCGATTGTTTAGGGACTCGCGTTAGGTGGGTTACTAAAATACAAGAATATGATTTAGAGATCAGACCCACCAAGCTAGTAAAAGGCCAAGGCTTGGCTCAAATGTGGACTGAAGGTAACGAAAAGACTCTTGGTTTGTTTTGTCTTGGCAATCTATCTTCGCCTGAGTTGCAAAGATTAGGAGAGCATGAGTGGTACAAGGACATTGTTTATTACTCGATGAATCTTACATGTCCTAACCATTTAGCTGCTCATAAGAGAAGGGCTCTTAGACTAAAAGCCACTATGTATTGCCTTATGAAGGATGGCCTTGGGTGGAGAAATCCTAAGGGCATAGTGCTTAGGTGTGTTGATGACATTGAGTCCAAGAAATTAATCTCTGAATTTCATTCAGGATTTTGTGGTGGTCATTTTGTTGCTAGAACTACCGCCCACAAAATTTTGAGAGCTGGTTATTATTGGCCTTCAATTTTTTCTGATGTGCATAAGTTTGCTAGAACTTGTCAAGCTTGTCAACTATTCACTGGGAAACAGAAGCTTGCTGCTCTGCCCCTACAACCTATCATTGTAGAGGCACCTTTTCAGGATTGGGGTCTGGACTTCATCGAGAAGTTCCATGAAAATTCTAGCAATGGCTACTCATGGATTTTGACTGCTACTGATTATTTCACTAAATGGGTTGAATCCATTCCTGCTAAGAATGCCACTGAAAAGGTTATTATGGATTTTATTGAAAATAATATCATTACTAGATTTGGTGTCCCTGCTAAGATCACTACTGACAATGCCAAAGCTTTTAGTTCCTCAGAGTTTTCATCTTTTTGTTTCAAGTATGGCATTGTCTTATCTCATTTGTCAAATTACTATCCTCAAGGTAATGGTCTGGCCGAATCAAGTAACAAGAATCTCATAACCGTTATCAAGAAGATAGTAGGAGATAATAAGAAATCATGGGATAGCAAAATCAAGTATGCTTTATGGGTGGATAGGATCACTAAGAAGAAAGGTACTGGTAAATCCCCCTTTGAATTAGTTTATGGCTTGGATGTAACCTTACCTGTGCACCTGAAATTGCCAGCTTATTAGCTCTTTCAGCATTTTTCTACTAATAAAGATGTTGTTCAGAATAGAATAGATCAGATTGTGGAGTTAGATCAAGCTCGTAGGACAGCTTTTGATGCTATATGTAAAAATCAATCTAACATTAAGAAAAGCTTTGATAAATTCTCTCAATCCAGATCTTTGCAGGTGGGAGATATGGTACTTCTTTGGGATCGCAAGAATGAAAAGCCAGGAAAACATAAGAAGTTTGACAGTTTGTGGCTGGGACCGTACATCATTCGAGATATAGCTGGACCAAACTCATTCCACTTAAGCAGATTGGATGGCGAATCACTTGATCTACCTGCAAATGGCCAAATGCTCAAGTTGTTCTTCAAAGATGATATCTGATGCCATGGGGCATCCTTTGTATTGTATTCCTAACCTTACTCCTTGTCATTTCAACTTTTTATTTATGTTTTAGGATTAGATTTACTTTCCTTGTTACTAGATAGTTAATAAATGAAGAGCTTATATCTTTCATGTGCTTAATGCTATATGATGATTTTTTGGATGGACGCTACTTATTTTTGGTTGTGTGTTGCATGGGTGCAGATTTTGGATTCTCACATTCCTACAGTGCAGCAACGTGCCCCTAAGTAGAGCCAGATGTTGACCACTACGTGTCAACTACTCATAACAGTACACCCCCTTTTTTCCCAAAAGGGATAGCGCTTGATCGATGTGTCCATGCCATTTGACTTCCATCATCAAACTGATCGTGTTATGTTGTAAACCCAGTCTGCATGTGTCAATTGTAAATAATCTTAGCAGATATGAGTCATGTATGTAAATTGCTTAGGTGGACCTAAATTTTTAGTGATAATCTACGTTCTGGAAGGTTTTTTGTCTCACCGATCCATGATCAACAGAGTTTTCCTTCAGCCTAACCCCAAAGCCGGAATGAATTTTTTCATTAAAATCTTAGGGGAATCCTAGTGCGTTGATCTGCTAGATTATATTTGTGTCGCAAGACTGGGTGGTCTATAAGGGTCTATGTCAAATGGGTTTTCCCCCTTGAGATGTAAAATTGTAAAAGTCATGATGTAAAGTGTCTTGAGGGTTAGAAAATGTTTTATTCTCCTCATAAGTCCTAAGTCCAAGGTCCTAGGTAATTTTTCCAAAGGCTAAGTTCGAGGATCCAAAAAAAAATTAAAATTATTAAAAAATTAAAAATAATTTAAAATAATAATTAATATAATAAAGTAAATAATAATACAATAAATAATAATGAATAAATAAAATAATTAAATAATAAAATAAAATAAAATAATAAAATAATTCGAAATTTTGAGAAAACAAATGCAAAATTTTAATATTTAATTTATTAAAATTTCGACGGATGAGATTGAAAGATATCTTGATCCTCATCGATGGTCGAGATCATTAGATCATTTTGACATGGATCACTCGAACTAGCCGTTGGGAAATTTTCCTTTAAATAGGGTGCTAGGGGTCATTTGAGATCATTCAATCTGTAACTCTTGTGCTGAAAAAAGCTCTCTTGTAAACTTTTTCTGGTGCAATAAAGAAAGACTTTGGGGTTGAAATCTTGCTGGTGTTACTCTCCTGAAGTGTTGTAAGCAGTTTTATTTTCTGCATAATTTTATTTTCAGCCATTAGTAATAGCTTGATGTAGAGTGATGTTGAACACAGATATCTTGTTCACTTACTAGGGTTTGAATGGTAATAGAATTTCTGAAATAATGGCAGGTATCTCCATTGGATCTGGAATTTAGTACTATTTTTTCCCTCTTTATTGATGGTTGAAGTGAGTTGTGCAGAAAAATCTAGATTGTAAGGATCAACGGGCATTTGGGGAAATTCTCGGCTGAACCAGCCAACTCCCGAAAAGCATTCTCTTGTAGAGCCCAGCCAATTTCGATCCTGGGTTATCATTTAAGTTTATTTTTGAATGCATAAGAGATTTCTAAAGTATCTCATAGTAAAATTTCAAATTTCTAAAAAAATTATTAAGGATTACTGACAAATCTGGTTGTTGTAGAGTCGTAAAATTGTAAATATTGTAGCTGGTTTGTAGGGTTTTAGTTTTAAATCCTTGCGCATATATTCTCTGGGTGTTGGTTTTTTCCGTTGCAGGTTGCAGGTTTGAAAAGAATTTTTTTCTTTTGTGGGAGGCCAGATCTGGCCCAGAAACTAGCTTTTGCAAGTGCATTGTTTTGCAATCCAAGGTTTTAAACTTTGTTCATCTGGAGGTGATCTTACAAGGGTTTCTGAAGCAGAACATATAAATTTCATTCAGAAGTTTTTTGAGGGTTCTATTTCCAAATTTCAAATATAGCTATAATCTGGAAATTTATTTCAGAGTTTTCATCAGAAGCAAAGGAAGAATTTTTTTTATATCTGAAGAGGTTCAGCGCTGTTCCCTCTTCATCATCGTTCCCCTGCCATCAATCTTTCTTCAAAACCAGTGTGGAAACTATCCTACTGCCAGCATATCTGTCAGATCCTCAATGCTGCTGCAATCACATTTTCCCTTTGGACTCCATTCTCCAAGCCTGGAAAAGGCATTTTGCTATCACGCTGCCCAGCTTCATTGCAAGCCTAATCTACGTGGTCTTCACAATTGCTAAAAGTGTTGGGCATTCATTCCCGCAGCTCTCCAGCGTCATCTTACAGTCCCGTACAACCTTCTATCACTGCATATCCATTTCCTCTCCTCACTGCGTCCATTTCCAGGCGTCTACAACCATTCCCTTCATCCCCACGCTCGTCCAAACCTGCAACTGCAAACAATATATATAACCCGCAATCAAAACGTGCCCACTGTGAACTCACCTCCATTGATCCCTATCTCCCTTGCCTACCAGCCTACGGCTTCATCCCCCTGCCTGTGCACTATTCTCCTTGCCTTTTCATTAACCTACAAAACCAAGATGAAACACATTTCGATTTTTTTGTGTATATACGGGCTAGGGTTAATGTGGTTTTGTTTTTATTATATGCGTTGAATGTATACATTTCTGATATATGAAAGCATTTTTACTCTAGCGTAGGTTCCATTTTTTTGGATATATTTTAGTTTTTATATCTATTCGATTTGTTTTTTTTTGGGTGAAGCTTTAGTTTTAATATTTAGAATTTTGGAAGTTTAGCTTTATTCCAATTTTAAAGTAAATCAGAAAATCATAAAAAGTTATAAAAATATAAAAAATCATAATGTTTAGTTTAGTTTAGACTTTAGTTTTGTTTTATTTCAATTTTTTAAAAAAAAATAAATAAATAAATTTCGATTTTTCTTTTGTTTCCTATGTATGTTGTAGTTAGGGTTTAGTTTAGTTTCATTTTTCTTATGGTTTAGAATTTGACAATTTTTGTTAAAGTTTCAGTTTCATTTAAATTTTAACTAGATTTAGATTTAATTTAGATTCAATTTTCATTTTCTTAGATAAATTAGGTGTTAGATTAGAGTTAAGTTTTATTTTAGGATTTAGATTTAATTCTTATTTTTGTTATAGTTTAGTTAAGTTTTACTTTACTTTATAAAAAAAAACAATAATCAAATAATAAAATCATAAAAAAAAGGTTTCTTTTAATTTAGTTTAGATTTTAGTATTATTTAGATTTTAGATTTAAAGTTTCATTTATTTAGTCTTTAGTTAGCTTAGTTTAGTTTTATTTGAAAATATAAAAATATTTTGGAGATTCAGTCTTGGCTCAAAGATTTGTCATGTTTGCGATATATCTTTTCTACTGAGGCTAATAAATTTTTGATGTGGGATTAATATTTATCATTTTTATGTGGTTAATCATGCTTAAATGTTCATTTGAAGATTAGCTATATGAAAGTGATAACTGGTTAGCATTTAAAATTACGTGGTTATTTAAAGCATTTAATCTTTTAACTACTGGAATATCGTTAAACCATTGAGCATTCATCGATTATCTCACATTTGATAAAAGTTAATCTTTGTTTGAGTTATTTGATGGTAAATGATTGTTAATGAGTTCATATGTCTGCAAGCATTTGATAAATAATCATTTAGTCATTAACTCCATAAGGCACTGGTCTATTAACTTAATAAAATCAATTAAGTGGTTGTTTCCCCTCGTGTCTCCCAACCCAACTGGTCCACAGTTGGTCATCTATTGTCCCATAGGGTCTACCTCCCTTAGCCGCGGGAGACAGGCTTAAACAAAAAGATCGGGGATCAGGATGACAGCCCCCAGTCTGAGCGTTGTCGTGACAATCTGTGCGACAACAGAGCACAAACCTCGCTAAGAGGGAGCGTTGATTTGGGGTAGTATCAGATGTGCTCTAGCCACGAAAATTGGTGGAGAGGCTAAAGCACATGCGATCTCCAATACCTAAAAATGGTTTGGGCAGAATCTAACCAGTTTGGGAAATATTAAAATAATTGATATTTTTAATGGAGTCCCTAAGTCTAAACTTAAGGAAAATAAAATATTAATGTGAAATAATATAAAACTGAGTTAGAATGGTCCAAAAGTCATGGATCAAGACAGATCTAATCTTAGCCGTTGATGAGGGACTTAATCTCGATCATTGAATTGTCAATGAGAAAAGTATAAGATGAGGCTTGAGGGTCACTTGGAGAACACATCGAGTTGATCAAGAATTCAATTTTCTGGGGCAAGGCTTGCTGAGGAAATCGAAGGAGTGATCAAAGTTGCAGTTGAGGGGCAGTGAATGTAGTAGCAGAGAGGCAGAGATAGTACCGAGAGAATCAGCGCAGAAGCTGGGAGAGGGTTTGTTAAACACACATGGTGAGGGAGAACAATTAGAAAAGATAAAGCATGCGATACTATTTTATTAACAATTTGATATACATTTATAGTACATTTGGTGACCATTGGGATTCACATCCCAAGGTCCCTTGGACTGCTTTGTCCATTCGGCTTCCACGCTAACCCTTTAGGATTAGGTGTCCAACATTCCCCCCCTTAAACCGAAGGGTTATGTATGAGTCCAAGAAAAGAGCTGTAATACAAAATGTGCAATAATGCATGGCAGCACTAGGCTGAATGTGCTCTATGAAATGTTGGTAAAAAGGGCGGTGGTTTAAGGATAGCCACCAACACTGGAACGATTAGTGCAGTTCCCGGAACTCTTCCCAAACTGGCAAGAAGCTGAAGTCTTCTGCTAGAGGAAGTGATCCTATTGTTT
>APFE030299330.1:0-35676 GCA_000404065.3 Pinus taeda
CCATCCTCTCTATGTTGCGACACATGAAGAACGGAATGTTCATCATACATACCCTCGTGAAATGCATCAACAAACGAACATGGTACGCATAGAGACGCGAGAATCTGCCCTCGCAACTGAAATATCGAATGGTGAGTTTCATCAATGGTGCAAACTCATCCCTCAGGAATCTGAAAGGAAAAATTGTGCTCAAGTGTCTCATATACCCGAGTTTGATATATGGCTCATAGTAGAATCTATCTAACAGCTGGCGTTTACTCCATTCCTCCCCTAAATTTGGTATCTCGGTGGCCTGAGCAATAGTCTCGGGTGACAAGGTGAAATTCAATCCGGCAAGGTTTACATGACCATCCTGTAAATGTAGAACAAATAAACGGACTAGTTCCTGATGATGTTGAGTTTGTGAGATCATCTCACAGTATTGGAAACATGATTGACGCCGAAAACAATCCATTGCAAGTGGGAAAGCTTGCAACTGAGCCAAAGTAGGCTCCTCCCTAACATGCTGACCACTTTTGCCACCTTTGTGATACCTCCATGGCACATTTGGCACATTTACCTCTGGTGTAGAATCATTGTCATACTCCTACTCATAGACTGACTCGGTCTCTAACATGACTTTGAAAACAAGATAGCTGGAATATATATGCTGATGTATAAACTGTGTGCACAATTGATTGTAAACAGTTCTTTTGCTCTAAAAATGTTGTGACCAAGGGGACACAAATGCACAAGGGAATATTAGGAAAGGGAAGATATTAGGGAATTATGGAATTTGGAAATAAAAACAAGGGAATTAGGAAAGGGAAAGGAAAATGAAAATCTTGGATTTTAGGGTTTTGGGATGTTAGGTAGGGATAATGTGTTTTGTAATAGAGGTGAGGAACTAGGATTTGAGGGATTATAGTGTAGCATTAATGAGGGAATTATTAGGAAAAAATAATGGTGAATTTAGGAATGGGAAACAAAGGGAAATGGGGACAAAATCACAACCTTGGTTACACTCTGTTTTTGAACCCTACAACAATTTTTTTCATTCAAACCCTACTGCAATTTCATTGACAAAGGAGGGCTTTCCACTTGGATTTCTAAGGCAAACATATACATTAACCTTTGAAAAGTCAAGCACAAGTAATGGATATGAGCCTACATGCAAATTTGTGTGGAGAGGAGGCGATTTGATGCCTTTCCAAGCAAATTTTGGGCTTAAAACCCAGTGCGCCATGCACCTCACCCAACGCGCCGCGCGCCTTTGATGCATCGCGCACGTGTATTTTTACACTACCGCTTTGTGCCCGGTGCGCCGCGCGCCCCTGATGCTTCGCACACCTAGTCCAGTGCGTCGGACGCCCTAAAACTGCTCCAACTTCCTCACAAACTCACGAAATCGCTGTGAAATGATGTTCTTCACTCTTGACATGCAAAATGAGTTGAAAATGTAGTGAAATGTCTTTATAAAGACTCCCTTTTTATTTTTGCTTGGTCCATAACCCATTTTGTAATGTTTTGTCGTTGACACTTTTTTAGGATTAATAGACTTCTGACCTTTTTGGTTTCCTTCTTAAATTTGGTTGAAATAATGATTTTCTTTGACAATTTTTTGCAGGGATTGTTGTGATATGATCTGGCAAAGGAGAGCAAGGCTGCGCTTGGACAATTCAAGAACTGAAATTTTTGAAATTTTTTTATAAAAATGAGATGACGACTTATCTTCAAAACAGAGTTTTGAAGAGAAGTCCTAATTTATCTGTATAATGATAAAAATTATTGAGGTAACCATCTATCGAGGACATCCCTCTGGCCTACTGGTCTTCTTAGACTTTGCAAAACAAAATTGACTCAACCCTAGACCTAATGACTGAGAACTATTGTCATGACCTAGAAATTTGAAACAGGACTGTAAATGATCTTTCAAGACTTGTTTTTATGAATAGACCTAAACCAGCATGCCAAGCACGAGGGGAATGAGTGACACAAACCATTCCGTCAGAGTTATGGCATGCCTAACGAAATGCAACTGATCGAAACTAATGGGACACCTAAACATGAAATGCAAAAAAGAGCTTTGATCTCTGACGGAGGGATAACTAGACCGACTCTAACAGGCTACATGCCTCTGAACTGTGTTGCAATCAAGCTCGAAGGCCTATTTATTGTTGAGAAACAATGGAGAACCCTTAACATTCCAAAACCTAACCCTAGAAGATGAAACGCCAAACTATGGACCCCGTTTGGGTAAATTGGTACAACAACTTCTCAAGGTCGTAACTTTGGCATACGATCTCTGTTTGACACATACAATAGCTTGTTAGAAAGATCTATCCGAGCACTACCACTTTGGGATGGGCAACATCATTGAAACACACATGTTGCATTCAGATTTCCCAAAAAATGTCATTTAGGGCATCAAAACGGCTCCAGAAGTTCAGGACCCAAAAAACCATTAAAATAGTAAGTTGTGCTACGATTAAGGAAACTGAAAATGCTGAGACAAACAATGGTGGGGGTCCAAGTGGACTTGGTAGGTGGCCACCAATATCCACCTGGATCATTCCTCCCCCCTTAGGAAGCAATGGTCCCCATTGCATTGAATTCCTTCATGAGATGAGAAAACTTTTGCTGAACTTGGTTCCTAGTGAGCCACTTGCCCTGTTGGAGGAGTTGGCCTACTTTGACAACTCGATACAATTCGATATTCTGATGGCTACATGCCTCTGAACTGTGTTACAATGAGGCTTGAAGGCCTATTTATTGCTAAGAAACAATGAAAAACCCTTAACATTCCAAAACCTAACCCTAGAAGATGAAACGCCAAACTGTGGGCCCCGTTTGGGTAAATTGGTACATCAACTTCCCGAGGTCGTAACTTTGGCATACGATCTCCGTTTGACGCGTACAATAGCTTGTTAGACAGATCTATCCTAGCACTACCACTTCGGGAAGAGAAATGTCGGTCCATGTTCCCATGTTGCCCCCAGATTTCCCAAAAAACATCATTTAGGGCCCCAAAACGGCTCCGGAAGTTCAGGACCCGAAAAACTGCTAAAAATGGTAAGCTGCGCTACAATTAAGGAAACTAAAAATGCTGAGAGAAACAATGGTGGAGGTCCAAGTGGACTTGGCAGGTGGCCACCAATATCCACCTGGATCATTCCTCCCCCCTTAGGAAGCAATGGTCCCCATTTCGTTGAGTTCCTTCATGAGATGAGGAAACTTTTGCTGAACTTGGTCCCTGGTGAGCCACTTGCCCTGGTCAAGGAGTTGGCCCGTTTTGACAACTCGATACAGTTGGATATTCTGGTGGTCGCATGACTCTAAGCTGTGTTAAAATGAGGCTCGAAGGCCTATTTATTGTTGAGAAACAATGGAAAACCGTTAACATTCCAAAACCTAACCCTAGAAGATGAAACGCCAAACTGTGGACCCCGTTTGGGTAAATTGGTACATCAACTTCCCGAGGTCGTAACTTTGGCATACGATCTCCATTTGACATGTACAATAGCTCGTTAGAAAGATCTTTCTGAGCACTACCACTTTGGAAAGGGCAACATTAATTAAAATACCCATGTTACCCCCATATTTCCAAAAAAATCATCATTTAGGGCCTCAAAACGGCTCCTGAATTTCAGGACCCGAAAAACTGCTAAAAATAGTAAGTTGTGCTATAATTAAGGAAACTGAAAATGCTGAGAGAAACAATGGTGGGGGTCCAGGGGGACTTGGCAGGTGGCCACCAATATCCACCTTGATCATTCCTCCCCCCTTAGGAAGCAATGGCCCCTATTGCATTGAGTTCCTTCATGAGATGAGGAAACTCTTTTTGAACTTGGTCCCTGGTGAGCCACTTGCCCTGGTGAAGGAGTTGGCCCGCTTTGACAACTTGATACAGTTGGATATTTTGGTGGCTACATGACTCTAAACTGTGTTACAATGAGGTTCAAATGCCTATTTATCGTTGAGAAACAATGGAAAGCCCTTAATATTCCAAAACCTAACCCTAGAAGTTGAAACACCAAACTGTGGACCCCATTTGGGTAAATTAATACATCAACTTCCCAAGGTCGTAACTTTGGCAGACGATCTGCGTTTGACACATACAATAGCTCATTAGAAAGATCTATCCGAGCACTAGCACTTTGGGATGGGTAACATCAATCGATACACCCATGTTGCTACCATATTTCCAAAAACACATCGTTTAGGGCCTCAAAACAGCTCTGGAAGTTCTGGACCCAAAAAACTGCTAAAAATAGTAAGTTGTGCTACAATTGAGGAAACTGAAAATGCTGAGAGAAACAATGGTGGGGGTTCAGGTGTACATGGCAGGTGGCCACAATATCCACCTGGAGCATTCCTCCCCCCTTAGGAAGCAATGGTCCCCATTTCGTTGTGTTCCTTCATGAGATGAGGAAAATTTTGCTGAACTTGGTCCCTAGTGAGCCACTTGCCCTGGTGAAGGAGTTGGGCCGGTTCGACAACTCAATACAGTTGGATATTCTCATGGCTACACGCCTCTGAACAGTGTTATAATGAGGCTCGAAGGCCTA
The DNA here is from genome assembly GCA_000404065.3 of Pinus taeda. Lineage (NCBI taxonomy): Eukaryota > Viridiplantae > Streptophyta > Pinopsida > Pinales > Pinaceae > Pinus > Pinus taeda. Next base: position 4,548 of record APFE030299330.1, read on the forward strand.
TTTATTGTTGGTAAACAATGGAAAACCCTTAACCTTCCAAAACCTAACCCTAGAAGATGAAACGCCAAACTATGGGCCCCATTTGGGTAAATTGGTACATCAACTTCCCGAGGTCGTAACTTTGGCATACGATCTCCGTTTGACGCATACAATAGCTCATTAGAAAGATCTATCCAAGCATTACGACTTTGGGAAGGACAACATTGCTTTATGTATCCATGTTGCCCCCACATTTCCCAAAAAACACCGTTTAGGGCCTTAAAATAGCTCTGGAAGTTTAGGACCTGAAAAACTGCTAAAAATAGTAAGTTGTGCTACAATTAAGGAAACTGAAAATGCTGAGAGAAAAAATGGTGGGGCTCTAGCTGGACTTGGCAAGTGGCCACCAATATCCACCTGGATCATTCCTCCGCCCTCAAGAAGCAATGGTCCTCATTGCATTGAGTTCCTTCATGCGATGAGGAAACTTTTGTTAAACTTGGTCCCACTTTGACAACTCGATACAGTTGGATATTCTGCTGGCTACATGCCTCTGAACTGTGTTACAATGAGGCTCGAAGGCCTATTTATTGTTGAGAAACAATGGAAAACCCTTAACATTCCAAAACCTAACTTTAGAAGATGAAACGCCAAACTGTGGGCCCCGTTTGGGTAAATTGGTACATCAACTTGCTGTGTTCGTAACTTTGGCATACGATCTCCATTTGACGCGTACAATAGCTCGTTAGAAAGATCTATCCGAGCACTATTAGTTTGGGAAGGGCAACATTGGGCCATGGACCCATGTTGCCTCAAGATTTCCCAAAAAACGTCGTTTAGGGCCTCAAAACGGCTCTGGAAGTTTAGGACCCGAAAAATTGCTAAAAATAGTAAGTTGTGCTACAATTAAGGAAACTGAAAATGCTGAGAGAAACAATGGTGGGGGTCCAGGTGGACTTGGCAGGTGGCCACCAAGATCCACCTAGATCCGGCACATGAGCACTCATGGCACAATCATCATCTTCCTCGACTTCTTTCTCTGCCTTCGACTCAAAAGCCTCTCTCTTACTCTTCTTCCTCGGACACTGGTTCGCATAGTGACCTAGTTCCCCACAATGGAAGCACTTGACTTTGGAGAAGTCCTTCTTCTTCCTCTTCTCCTGCTTTCCCGTAGATGCCAGAGCTACATCCTCTTCCTCTTCCTTCTTGATCCTCACCCCTTTGTTGCTACTCCCCGTCTTGGTCAGCCGTCTGATCTCTTCTTGATGAAGAGCCGCCCATAGTTCTTCCCAATTCAGAAGACTCGCCCTGCCCATTATGCTTTGGAGAAACGTCTCAATCCTCGGAGATTGTGTTAAGTGCGGTCCTTACCATCAACTCCTGATTTGGCGTGGCCCCTATGGAAGTCAGTTGGTGACGGATCTCCTTCAACCGACTGAGGAAGACATCTATTTGCTCTCCCTTTTGCATCTGGTATGACCTTAGTTGATTCTCCAGGAGCATCTTCCTCTGCACGGAAGTATGCTGGTACAATGTCTTCAAAGTGTCCTACATCTCCTTTGCGTTTCCCTCTCGGCAATATGTGGGATCACATGATCCTTGACTCCATCAAGGATAATACACTTTGCCTTAGCCATTGCCTCCTCGTACCTTTCATTAGCTATAAGGTCAACTAGGATAGCCATCACTCTAAAGGCGAAGCCCTTGATACGATGTTTGTCTAGAATGGACAAGATCCTAGCCTTCTAGACCACGAAGTTGGACGTTGCGTCCAACCTGTCCTGATCTCTCAGCCCATTCACGACCATCTTGCTTTTCTTTTGCCGACTCCTTCGAGTCTCTCTACTTTTGCCTGGAAGTTCTCGGTTCGACTCTCGCTGAGTCTCTCTACTTCCCTCCTAGAAGTTCTTGGTTCAACTTCTGTTGAGTCTCTCTACTTCTTGTCTGGAAGTTCTCTTCTGGACTCCCTTTGAGTCCCGATTCCCTCCTGGAAATCCTTCTGCCAACTGTCAAGTTGCCCCTCTCCAATCTTCTGTGCAACTGCAACACTGATCCAGATTCCTTAGCTAGGAATCTACCTTGGCAACAACTTCCTCTACCTTGGTCTTGCCCTGTTAGCCTTTAGGTAATGTTCTAACCACAGTACCCCACCAGCTTTGCTCCTGCAAACTGCCCACAGCTTCCTTCGCCCTAACAATTGAAGGATTGAGCCTCTTGGCTCTGTGCAATCTCGACCCTGGCAAAACAACTCCCTCAGCGAATTGCGTCAACCCTCCTGGTCTCTGCGTCGCTATGTGTGAGTCTCTCTCCACCCTCCTCAGCCTCTGTGTTGGCCTCTCTTTAGCCCAGATTGATGACGCAGTACCTTTGTGTCAACCCTTCCTTTGTCGCTTTCTGCAAGGATCAACTTCTGTCACTCGAGACCGCTGATTCTGCTACAAATGCTCTGCTTAACTGATGCCTTCAACTCTCTTGTGATCTGCAACCACGCTCTGATACCATGTTGGAATTTCTAATTCTAACCCGTTAGAAATTCTTCCTACACTATCTAGTTCATTTCACCTACTTGTTTAATTACTTAACAAGTTATTTAACCATATAAATACTGAAAATAAACACAAGTACAGTCTGAACATCTACAGCTTATCAGCTGAAAGAAAACAAACACACAAGTGATATCGTTATTTTTGGACAAATGTCTCGGGAAAACTTAGTGGGGGAAAACTGGCGCAACTATTATGAGGGTATATTATTATGCAATATTTCCTTGAGTACAATTGGGTGCCTAACTGGCTCACTTGACAGAGAAAAATACATGGCAGCAATACCTCTCTATATTCGGAAACAGGTATTTAGAAAACCTGTCCAATGAAACCCTCTCTGACGATTCTGAAGCTCAGCGCTGGCCCTTCTAGCCTTTGCATTAGCCTCCTGTTGACTTGCGTCAACCCCAAGGCCCTCTGCGTCAGCCCTCTGAGGCACTGCGCAACCTCTGGGACCCTCTACGTCATTCCAACAACCTCTGCGTGGATGACGTAGTCCCTCTGGCCTTTACGCTGTCTCTGCTGGGCTTTGCGTGACCTGAATTGGTTGCTGCTCTCGCTTTCCTTGTTTCTGCGTTGGTCTCTCAGTATTGTCTCTGCCTGTCTGTCCAATACTCACTACCCCTTGCTGCTCATCATTGATCACTTTTTCTTAGCAACCTTGCTTTAGCAAAATGAATGATTGATCACTCTAGTGTGTTCTCCAACTGACCCTCAAACCTCCTCTAATACTTTTCTCGTTGGTCCTTCAACAACCGAAATTAATTCTCTAATCAACGACTAATATTAGATTTGGCTTGATCCATGACTTTTGGAACCTTCTAGCCCAATTTTATATTGATACCCATTAATATTTTATTTTTCTTAAGTTTAGATTTTAGGAACTTCATAAAAAATATTAATTATTTTAATATCTCCCAAACCGGGTACAATCTGCCCAAACCATTTCTGGGTCATGGAGATCTCATGTGCTTTAGCTTCTCCACCAATTTTCATGGTTAGAGCACATCTGATGCTACCACAAATCAACAGGTGCTGGGGGGACAACAACAATAAAATGCAATTTATGTCAGCGTGAATGGAACGGGAGCTATACCAGAGTTAAAGCTCATTTTATGCAGATACCAAAGAAGGGTGTTGATGCTTGCACTAGAGACCCAAATGATCCCACTAGACTCCCTAGTGCACAGAGAGAGCAACAAAAGGCTGATGGTAAGGTAGACAAAGAAATCTCTAGGCCATGTCGCAATGTAGATGAAAATGATGATTCAAATGAAGAAGAATTACCATCTAATGATGAAGTCAAGTTGGTGATGAGCATGTGTCAGTGTCATCTAGAGCATCAAAAAGCACTACCAGTCAAAACGCAAGAATACTAAACTTGGTGGATTTTATGACATGTTTGATGTGAAAGATAGGGAGGGTGTTGATCTTGCAATAGCAAGATTTTTTCTTGCATGTGGCATTCCTTTCATTGCAGCCCGTTCCTCTTATTTTGAGCAAATGGTTCGTGCTATTAATGATGAACCTCAAGGGTATAAATCTCCTGGTTACGAGAACTTCCAAAGTGTATTGATGGACAAGGAGAAAGCCGTCTTGAGAAGACAATGGCACCCTTGAAGGCATCTTGGAGTGTAGATGGATGCTCAATTGTTATGGATAGATGGACTGGTTGTAGGAGTCGTCCATTAATAAACATCATTGTTTCTTCCATGTCTAACCCTTATCTTCTCAGGGCCATTGATTGTTCTAGTTAAGAAAAGAACACTTTGTTCTTAAAAGACCAATTATGTGATGCCATTGTAGAGGTGAGGCCATCCAATGTTGTTCAAGATATTATTGATGCTGCTCCAGTGTGCAAAGCAACAGGGGCAATGGTTCACAAGGAGTACAAGTAAGTGACAAGTTTCAAGTTTCAAGTTTGATTTATCTTCTATTTAAATTACATGAAATACATTTTTAATTTTGAGTACAAATTTGATTTGTTTTAACTTTCAACTTTTCTACTTTTAAACAATAAACATTTTGATTTATTAATATTTTAATTTTGTCCTTGATGTCCCCAGGCATATTTTTTGGACACCATGCGCAGTGCATTCTTTGAATAATGCATTGAAGGACATTGAGAAAATTGAATGGATTCAAGCATCAATTGAGAATAGCCGCAAAATTCAAATGTTTATATGCAACCATCATCAGTCACAAGCCATTTACCGCAAACATGCAAAAATGGAGCTTCTTAAACTAGCAGATACCAGATTTGCAACTTACTACATTTTACTTAGGCAGCTTGTGGAGATGGAGGCTTTATCTGCCATAGTCGTCAGTGACATGTGGGAACAGTGGAGGTTATCTACCTCAGATGCAACTTTGGAGGTGAGGAGGTTGATTTTGAATGATAATTTTTGGGTTGATGCCAAGTTTGTTGTGGAAATTATAGAACCAATTTGTGATATGATCTGCTATGCATACACAGATGGTCCATGTTTAGGTGAGATTTATGAGAACATGGACTCCATGTGTGAGAGGATCCAAACTGTCACAAATAGGAAGGATCATACTTTATGGCCACTGGTGAAAGAGTTTATACATGGGCGTTGGAATAAACTAAACACCCCTTTTCATATGGCAGCCTATGCAGTTAATCCAAAATGGTATGATCCCACAACATAAAGGAGGCCTCCATCCCAAGATATTGAGGTGTTCAAAGGATTCTTGAACGTTGTTAAGAAAATTTATGTAGTACAGAAGAAGCCTGTGATATACGATCTCAATTTGCCCAATTTTCACGTGATCGAGGTGTCTTTGGTTCACATGCATCTTTGGCAGATAGACGCAAGAAGAAGGATCCAATTGATTGGTGGTGGCTTCACGGTGTTGATGCTCCTGAGTTGCAGCAATTTTCCATATGGTTACTTGGACAGGTAGCTAGTTTGGAGTTCTTCATCTTATTCAAAATTTGAAAAATTCTTAATTAAATATAGGAAATTAATTTAAAATTTAAAATTTTCATTTTAATTTTAGTTTTATTTTTAAAATTTTAATTAATTTAATGAGCTTCACCTAATATTTCAGGTAGCTAGTTCTTCATCTTGCGAGAGGAATTGGAGTACTTATGCCTTTATTCATTCAGTAAAGAGAAATAGGTTGGGCTCAAAGAAGGCAGAGAATTAATTGTACATTCATCTCATATCTTGAAAAGACCATGGGTACAAGGAGGGTCCTTTCAAGAGATGGGACCAACACACAGATGATGCTATGTGTGTGGACGAGGAGATACAACCAGATGGCCTTATTGAGCTACCTCCAATTGCTATGGATGAGCAAGAGCCTCAAGATGAGAGTGATTCCTACCTGGAGAGCATGCTCGCTGAAGATCTAAGTGATGTTGATGACATGGCTTGAGGAAGCCATTGTTCATTAGGCTTTAGCTATTTTTATTTTAGTATTTTAAAATTTCCTAGTTCATGTTTGGAGATGCCTCAAGGCAAATTTTGAATGTAGTAATATAGTATGACAACGGACATATATCATGATTCATGATTCTTATTAATATGTAAACACTGAACAATTAAACTCCAATTTGCACTTGATATCAAGCTATAAATTTTGAAATTTCAACGTGAATGTTCATTATTCAATGATGTGCATGTTGAAATCTTTAAAGTTTAAATCATAAATATTTTAGTTTTCTTGTTTAAAGTTGAACGCTATACAAATTCAAATTTCATATATATTATTAATTATAATTTATAAAATATAATTATTAAAATTTAATATTATTATATTACTCAACGAACACACGCACTCTGTTTCACAGAATGTCGTCATCCCCGTCGTCGAACCCACATTTCATGGCAACATAGACAAAATATGATGATGATGTTCAAAGGGGTGATGTGGTAATTCCTCCTAACCAAGTACACCACCAATGAAAGCGTCCAATGAAAAATAGTGAGAAATGTGATGAAAAAATGTCACCATAGGTGTGGGTCTCTTTGCATCAATACCTTCAAACAAAAACACTACACATCTGTGGTAGCAATAAGTTACTAGGAAACTTTGGGTTTCATAGTGAACCATAAGGCCATGCCCAGAAGCTATGTTTGTCCATGAAGTACCACCTATGAAAACTACTATACAATCTCCGAGGACCACAAACTTATATTTAATGACCCTTGTGCTTTAGAATAAGATCATGTGTGCTACATTGCAATTGCTACAAGACCATTATCCATGGCATGGAAAAGGGTATAATGATCAAGTAAAAACGCTTTAAGAGTGTACATGTAACTCTCCAAGGTGAGTAGTCCTCCTCAAATCTTGTAAGGAAGTATAAAGGTGAAACCCTCATAAGGTGCTGCATGTACTGGTGAAAATCTATTGCAGGGTTGTACAAATTTCCAGATTCAAGGGTTGCAACTTACACAGCGAAATATGGAGTTGAAATACGAAAACCACATTTCAAATGAAATATTTACAGTACGTTAAACCCTAATCTGCTAGTATGAAGGAAAATTAAAAATCAAACTCCAATCATGACATGAAGGGATAGATCTAAAGAATGTGGATGATACTCCATGTCAAATAGAAAGCAATATACTATGTCACACGTGGAAGAAAATTGTTGAAAAAGATTGCTCTGCAATATCCTACTTGAGAGGTGTTGCCACCTAAATCCACACTTGGGCTAACGTGGATAAAATCTTTAAATCCATTTGATGTGGGATTGGGGGCAAGTCTCAAGTTGAGCAGCTGTCACTCAATTTTCAACTCCTCCACCTAGGCTAACTCCTAGCGGAGCCAAGGGGGGTGGACCCTATGAGACAACTAAGGCTTTAACGAGCTTTAGCAAATAAGGGATATTAGTTATAGAAGTTAATTAAGATTGACCAAGAGACATTCAACCATCCATATGTAGATTACAACATGTTATTTCAAAGCATGTAAATAAACTCTATGAGAATAAATAACCATAATCATTCATAAGCAAGAGATATAGCAATAATGATCAATGAATGATATACTCTTAAAGTAAAGGATGTAGAAAGTAGAGATCAGTACCAAATAAAGAGTACTTGAATGCTCAAAGAAAGAGTACTTGAATGCTCAAAGAGATGATTGCTTGAAAGTAAAGTGCTTGAAAATTAAATACTTGGAAATTGAAAGCTCAAAAGTAGATGCTTGAAGTGAAAGATGATTGCTCGAAAAGTAAAGTACTTGAACTCAAAAATGTAAATGCCCCAAAGTAACTGCACTCTGAAAATAATTGTGGCAATTGAAAATGACCAAGTACCAAATGCTGTAAATGAAAGGGTTTGTGAAATATTCTTGGTTTTTTTAAAAATTAGATTTCATTTGGACTTAGTTTAGTTTAGTGTGTGAGTGCACAACATGAAATATGTGATTGCAAGAAATTAAATCTAATTAAGATTTGTGTCCTCTTTAGCCTTATCCTCGTTGGGTTAGGGAAACCTGTAAGGAGATCCAATGGGAGGAAGCTTTGCTTCACCGAGGACTCCCCTGATTTCACAAGTCGGTTTGTTTGCAAGGAGATCCAACACTAGGAAAAACAAGTCCCTTGTTTGATTTAACGAGTCGAACATTTACCAATTTCCCCCAATCTCACAATAAGAAGATATAGAAGAGGTTTTCCCTATTTAGTCTAATCCAACCAACAAGCCCTAAAATTTAATGGAGGTTCATTACTTGTAAAAATGAAACTAATATAAAGTACATAAATGAAATCTATTCTAGATAGCACAAAAGGAAATCTATTCTAGAAATCGAAAGTAGATTAGTCTAAATGAAATAAAAATTGAACTAAAATAATTGTATGAAATTAAAATCTATTCTAGTTAGGTGATGTGAGTAAGCTATTCTAAGGTTAATTCTAATCACACAATAAAAACAAACCACAAAGAGACACAACCACAAGAGATCCCCACTAGGTAGGGGGGATGCTTAGGAGACTTTCTAACTCCCGAGATGATTACAGTGCTTTGATGTTCCCTTGTGAATAAAGGGATCAAAAGAAAGGTGGATTCCCTTATGAATGAAGGGATGAAAGAATGGATGGATATACAATGGTGAAATTTTATAGTTTTTCACAAAGGGTTTCAAAGTAGGTTGCTTCAAATCTTCAAAGCTGAGTGAATTTCGATAGCACCTCCACTTGAGAAAGTGCAGGCCTGCTAAAAACCAGCAGACAAATTATATTAGAAATGCCAAAAATGAATTTAAAACAATCAAACAATGTTAGTATTTGTAAGCTCAAAATACCAAGTGAAATTCTATAGTTAAAATGTTAAGTTCTTACACTAATTAGCTAAGGAAAGACCAAAATAAACTGGTATTTTCTCAACTAATATGACTGCTGTTAGGATTACAACCCTCTTAGTATTATGAAATGCTAGATATATCAAATAAGCTCTTGCAAATAGAACCAAGAAGTACTTAGAGTTACGAAAGAGAAAGAAGAGAGAGAAAGGGGCTCTTTGAAGTCCTTTGAGACACTTTGAAGGCCTTGATCCAAGTAGGAATAATGTTTCAAAAGTACTAAGAGAAGGCTGGTTCAAATAAGAACTTCCCCAACTCGAAGCTTGAGGAACTTGTAGCACACTTCAGATCTTGCAAGAGAGATTAGTAGGATAGGTGTAACTTGCACAATGAACAAATTGAACATGCCATTCAACCGAGAAATGCATGTAATACTAGATCCTAGAATGCATGCTAGCAAGGAGATAGCAAGAACTCACTATCTTCTCCTTTGGGCAACAATGCCGCTATCAAGGCCTAGCAACAAATTATAAGTAATTGAATTGAAAGCACAACAAGTTACTTCAATGTAGAGTAAAGCAAACCACACAAAAATGCTAGATCACGAACCTCCAAAGTCTTCTTTTATTAACAAGATAGAAAAATCTACAACCAACGTTCTCCCAAGTTCTCAAGCTTTAATGATACCAAGCTATGAGTTGGGGTCTCACATTTATAAGAAATTGGGAGAATATCCCAATAAGGAAGAGAGTTACAAGTGTAAGAGTGACAATCCCAAGGAAAAATGACTTGATACAAGTGGTTGTGTGTATTCCCCTTTCAAGCTCTGTGAGTTACTGTTGAGAAATCAAGGGGTTTGCATATTAGGATTGAATCCTCATACTTGATAATTACTTGTGAGATTTTTGTTGGCCTTTTACTTTGTTACATTTTCTTCAAGAAGCAATTACCAAAACATAAAGTACATGAAGATCACAAGAACAAAAGGAACACAAGATATAGACTCCAAGCTAGGGCAAAATCCCTCCAAGGGGAAAACCCAGAAAATTCTTCTCTTCTTATAGAATCAGAGCAAAGTGAGACATTCAAGACCCAGAGACATTCAAGACCAAAGCCTCCTCAAGCAGCAAGCCAACCCTCCAACGAAACCTTCCTTAAGCAAGTGAAAGTTCACAAGGTCAACTCTAGTCAAACTTAAACAAAACTTGCCTAGTTCAGAATTTCGGCCTAGCAATTCAGAAATTTCGGCCTTGCAACTTGAATCTGAAATTCGACCCTGCAATTTTTGCTACTGCAGTACGTCTGGACGCCCTAGAAACTCGCACGTGCGAGCAAAAGATGTCAAAAATCATAAAATTCTTCTTCTTGCTTGCCTCTCTCTCATTGACCTTCACACTTTTTTTCTGCTTCTCTTGCTTGGATATCGAACTTGTGAGTGAGTGTGTCCAAATGAGGTCGAAGTCTCTTCCTTTCATAGCCTTTCATGTTGTCGAATTAGGCCTCTTCTAAGTTGAATTCTCCTTGGCAGGGCTGACTTGGCCTTTGGGGGTCAAATAGACTCTCCTAGACTCAAAAATAATATTTTCTTTCGATTACAAATTGCCCAAAAGGGACTTTGACTCATGAAAAAATCTCTTATTGACTCAAAAAATCCTCGAAGCATGAAGAACATGCTTATCTAGAATATAATAATAATAGATTTTCATTTTGTCTTTCTTTTGCTTTTTCATAAAATTTACATTGATACAAGTATAAATACAATTATGAGGACTGAACCTAGTTACATTTTCTAATAGTTACATGTGTTATACTAGCTCAAGAGAAGGATGTGTAGGGGATCAAATAACAACAATGTAAGGCTCTAAGTGGCTATAACTCCAAGGGTTGGGGTTTTGACCCAAAGGAATGGGCTTAGAACCCAATTAAATAAATTCTATATTCTAATTAATTGTCAAGTGGTTCAGTGGGTAACACCTTTAAAGGATCAAGTGGTTTCCTAAATAACCTATGGAAAAGTATAAATATTGGCCAAATGATAGGCTAAGACACAAGTGAGATGGAATTCATTTGTTGAGCAAGAGAGCCCTAGAAGATCAACCCTAGAAGAGCTACAAACCTTCAAGGATAGCTGCAACAAAGACATGTTTTGTCTTGGAGGGCCGGGGCCTAGTTCTAGAGGTCGAGGTTGGTGTAAGGTCTGTTTTGTGTGGTTTAAGGCAATCCAAGGCTAGACTATTGAAGTCCTTAGGGCACATGGTGGTCTGGTTAGGGCCACAAAGGGCTACAAGTAGGAGATCTAAGGCTGGTTAAGGCTGCAAAAGTGGTTTAGATCTGGCTGAGTTTCTTAAGGATTATGCTGAGGCTAAACGGGACCTAGCCGTAGCCAATAGGGCAACTGCAGAGCTAAGAAGGGCTGCCTGCAGGCAGCCTCAGTCCCTGAAGTAGGACCTAAAACAATAGGCTGGGATTGATAAAGGGCAGTCACAAATAGGACAGTGGTTTCTGTAGCAGGCCGAGTTGAAGAGGAGGCAGATTTGGGATGCTGTAGCTGCGTGGCAGTTTGGAGGCCTTGTTAGGGTAGGCTGAAGCGTATAGCAGGGGACAACAAGAAGTCTGTGAGTTGGAAAAGTGTGCCTAGGAGTTGGCAGAAGGCTGGAAGGTAGCCATAGGCCTAAAGGACTTGACCAAGGCTATAGGAAAGCTGGACAGAGGTCTAAAGGAGCAGACCCTGTGGACAAAAGAATAATGTAGTAGCAAAGGATTGAGGGCTACGACAAGGTACAACAGGGCTTGTATGAGGGTTGAGGGCTAAAGGAACAAGCCCAGGTGAGTCAAAGTTCTTGCTGGTTATGTTTTGTAGGCAAAGGACAACTTATTGTATTTGTATGTGGGCAGACAAGGACCTAAAGGAATTGGCCTCAACCTTGAGTTATTGGTCGAAGGAGTGACTGTGCATATTAGCATTGTACTGGTGTTTATAAAGGGCCATGATCCCTGATACAGGAGCCCTACGGTTTTCTTATTAATGGACAAATAAGGAATGTGTTTGGGCCATAAATCTTGTGTACTGTTGTTGATCTCATTGCTGTTATATTCCACTGTGTAAAGTTGTTTAAAGCTGGGCATCTCCAGTGTGTTTGTGTTCCTACCTAAGGCATAGACCTGACTTAGGATGCATGGAAATTCCAACAACAAGTTCTAACATGACAGTGGTAAAGCTTAGAACAACTCCTCATGGGCCAGCTAGCCGCATCAATGGATAAGCAACCTCTTTTGTAATCCTTCTCAATGTATCATTTTCCAAGATTTGTCTTTTGGCCTTCCCCTTTCTCATGCAAGGGTGAAACTAGGCTTCAGAGTGAATTTACAAGTGCCCAAAACAAGGTGAAAGTAAGTTACAACTGGTCACTGGAGGGATATGGTTTCCAATAAAGAAGAAGAATCCCAGAATTGTAAAAAGCTCAGATATTGACAAATCACAAGTATGGGGCTACTTTGATGGAGCTTGTCAAGTGTCTAGGTGTTCACGTGGCAAGTGGTTTGTTATAATTAAGTGATTCACGATACATTCCTTCAAGTCAACTATTGGAGAGGGTATAAACTGTTGATTTTTCAATAGGTCTTCTATACTGATAATTATTTCTAATAATTTACTTCTTTTCACATTCTCATCCATCATTTGATTATTAAACAATTACACAAAAGACTCAACCATTTAACATCTATGACAATAGGATCATGAAGAGACAACCACACAAAGAAACACAATACTTTACCCTGGGAAAACCCACATGGGAAAAAACCCAACAACCTTTTTCAATAGAAAAATTCTTCATATCAATAGAGGTACACCTAGAACCCTAGTCATATACATGGACAAACATGGTCAAACCTAGTCCATCCACCATTTGCCTATAGAAGAATTAGATTAGGCCATCTGCCTTCCTCAAAATTCGACTTCAGTTTTCCTCAAAGCTCATCTTTTGTCTGCCTCAAAGCTCGACCTTCTCATTGCCTTTCACAGAGTATAGATCACAAAGATTTCTTTCTTAGAACATAGCTTAGACTTGCTGCCTTTCTGCTTCATAGATTCAGTCCTTCCAAAAGGGTGCCATCTTAGGAATTTGGCTCACCAACAAAAGGCTGTCACAAAGATCAGTTCGTTCTTCAATATAGAAGTAACTTCGTCCATCAACTAGCCTTTTTCTTCTTCATATGCTTCAAAAGATCCAATCCGAATTTTCTCTTGAACAAAAGATGTACGAGTTGTCCTTTGAGAGAGGGTCAAGTCACTCTTTTTTTATAGTGATATAATACGCCGAATAGGTGCCTTGCATCACTAAGTTGACTTGAATATTTGGAGCCACTGACTTGAATAGGAGGAGTCTAACTTGGCTTCCAAATTTCTTCTTTTGAAAAGAGCATGAAGAACATGCTTTAGAATAATTCTCTTTTGACCTAAGCATGAAGAACACGCTTTATAATTACATCAAAGACAAAATAATAATTATGAAGATCGACCATAGTCACAAAATTGAACACTCCCTCTTAACTAGGGAGGTATTCATAATGACTATCTAGATGTTCTCATGTTGACAAAATTTCTATGAAAAGGTTATAATAGAATCATCATTAACCTTGTCAACATCTCTGGCATAAGGTAAATTTTCAGCATCTTTGACATCATCAACACCATCTAATCAATATCTTTGATATCATCATCATCTAGCCAACATCTTTTACAACATAAACATCATCATCAATATCATCCAGGTCAACACTCTTGACCTATAGCAATCATAACATCCACTTAGTACCATTATCCAAATTAGCACACCTAACCTACAATACATCATCAATATCCACTAGGTACCATCATCTAGGCTAGCACCCCTAGCCTATGGTACAAAATCAATATCAACTAGTCATAGTGATCCGGTCGGAGCCTCTACCTTATGGTATACGGACTAGTACAAGTTTGCCATCAATACCGTCAAACCTTAGGGAACATCCACATTTCAACTTCATAGGGCTGACCAAACCCTAGAGGACATCCACATCCTCACTCCACAAGTTTGCCGTCACCACGGTCAAACCCTAAAGGACATGTACGTCCCAATTCCACAAGCCCCATTCCAGTCCATACTTCACATGCCTCACTCTAGGCCATGACGCTATATGGGCTCACTCAATGAGTAACCAACCCTAATGCTGAAAGGCACCCATTCTTATAGACTAACCGGGCCAAAACATTGAAAGGCAACCACTCTTTCGAGTGACTGGGCCAAAACATTGGAAGGCACACACTCTTTCAAGTCATTGAGCTTTGAGAACCGTTCTTCCTAATTTGGGTCAGTACACTTGACCTAAGAAGAATGACTGCCCTCTATTATATCACCATCACTCCCTCTCACTAAGAGAGGTATCAACAAATCCCATCTTGTCCCTGAAGTACACAAACTTCACTTGGGACAAAGGCTTTGTCAGAATATTAGCTATCTACTCATCAATATGAATATACCAGAGCCTCGCTACTCCCTTTTGCACTACGTTACAAATGTAGTGGTACTTTATCTTGATGTGCTTCGATTGGTTATGAAACACATGGTTATTAGAAAGCTTCACACAACTTTGAATGTCATAATATATCACGGTTGACTCTAGCACATGATGAGATAGTCCCTCGAGTAGTTTCCAAAATGACACTGCTTCATTACTCCCCGACCAGTTTGCAATATGCTTCTTGATCATTCAAGAAATCATTGCAGAACGAAAGCAATTTCTAGATGTACTCTTCTTGTCTTTAGGCATTCCCTCCTCAATTAGAATCAATATAATCCTGCCATTGTATCTTATTGTTTTAGATACATCTCAAACCATAGTATCATGCAGATATCTCAATACATACTATAAAGCAAATGTCCAACTTAATACATCAAGGAACCAATCAACTGCTTAGAATCAGAATATCTTAGATTGTTCACCATGGGAGTAGACATGGACTTATAGTCCATCATTTCAAACTTTCAGTCTCAAACAATAGTGCATCAAACACAATCCTTCATATCAAATTCAACAACCAACTCCCTCTTTGTCTATAACATAATCAAATATTTCTATCATGACTGCTCCCTTTGATACATGAGTCCTCAAGGTCTTGTAGTAGCCCTTATGTACACTTCTTTCATCGAGAAAGATGATCTCTACATCCATTTGGCAGTTTTTCAACAGAAATAAATTTTAACATAAGCGTACTTGATAAGATGTTCCTTCATAGTTTTCTCCCTCATATTGAGATAATCCTTTGCTTTGTACTTCTCTTATGTTGCTTCATCTTGGAATTCATCACTGACTTATGTTTGGCATACATTAAGACATACTTCAATCTTGATGATTTGCTTGCTCCATCTAAATCTAGATTTCTTCTAGTATGATATCTTTCGATACAAGTCCTCTTGTCACAAGCTTTGCTTTGTTCTTTCAATCTTACCATGTACTTGCAATCCTCACTAGGAGGTCATGGAAGAACAGTTACAACCAAGCAAGGAATAAGAAGACGAGACTAACTACTAGTGAAATCAACAATAGTAGTAATAAGCAAATAAGAGAGATCTAAAATACTTATCTTTGAGAAGAATTGTCAACTCCCTCTTGATCTTTGGTCTCCTAACATCCATCTTGCACTTTATCCACATCATTAACCTTATGCCATTCCTTCCTTGCAAAATCTAGGGTTTCTACTTTATCGGAAATGTCCAATCCTAGGGTTTTTGTCCATGAACCCTAGGGATTTCTTTGTTCAAACCATTTTGCATACTAGGTTTTACAAACCCTGGATTTTGAACTTCATATACAAATGTCAAAACCTTAGAATCATCATGATGAAACTCATCATTATCATCAATCAACCAGGGATGTTTTTTTTGCCGATCGTTCTTGGTCCAAGTAACTCTGTTCTCTTCATGCAAGGAATGACTTCGCCAATATTCAACACCCAAACATTCATAACAGTAGATGCAAGATATCTTTTCTGGCATTAACATATTCAATCAAAAACTTCAATGTCTTAAGTCATTTATGTCCTTGGCCTGTCATAGTACTGTATCTGCAAATGACTTTATCAAGAAGGACTTTGAACTTCTGAAAACTGAAATCAAGATATTTGGGCCAACTAAGTGACTTCAAAAGGATCATCTTAAGATTTTGCAGAGTTTATAGTCAGGCTTTTCAAATCTAATGATTTGACCTTCATGTAGTCTTATGACTAATAACCTTTCTTGACTTTCTCTCTTGTTCTAATTATTAACCATAGACTTCAAGTATCGTTGATCTCTATATAGGTCCTCAACTTCATCTTCAAACTTGCCATTAGTCCTATATAGTTCCTTTAATAATTCAAAGGTTCATGGCATTGCTGGCTTAGCAGACAGAGATGTTTTTCAAACTCCTTTGGACTGCTTCTTTCAAAATGGCACAGGTTCGGCTTCTTAACAAGGTATCGTTTAAGACTCCTTCAAATTGACTTAATGTAAAATTGGCAACTAGGGCCAAATTCTACCTTGGGATAACTCATTTGATGGAGATGATGATTGCATTGAATTCCCTTTTTCGAGAGGACCAAAATTGATATAAAGATAATCTAATTTGGACATGCGGAAGTGTGTTTTTGAATTTATGCCCACACGTACAAATTGTTCAAGTCAGCCACATCATCATGTAAGCTCATCAAGCCTAATGGACGTGTCACTTCACCCTCAACGACTTGTATAAATATAAGTGACCTTTTACCTCATTTGGCATCATCATCACTCACACATTTCTTCTCTCTCCTTCTCCCATTGGTTCGTACAACTATTGGGCTGATCTTCTCTCTCTCACATGTGGCAGGAGGAAAAATTTTCTGGGCAAATTGCAGGGCCGAATTTCAGGACTGTTGCAGGGGTTTGACCAAAATTGACCAGACACTGTGACTCATCATTTGACTACATTTTTTGTGGGAAAAATTCGTTTTATAGATTGGCACAGAAATTGAGGTTTTCTAAGCACTTTGACTACCACAGAAAATTGCAGGTTGATTATAGAATTCAGGGCAGAGTTTGACCAAGTTTGATTGTTGACTTTGCGATTGTTTTGGGCTGATTTTTGTTGGAAAACCAAAGTAGTTATATTAGGGTTCGATTCTCCATTCTTGATAATTACTTGTGAGTGTGTTGGCTTTTTTTATTTCTTTATTATCTTATCTTTCATCAAGAAATTACCATATTATGTGTGTATGAAGATCACAAAACAAGAGGCACAAGATATATGCACTATGCTAGGGCAAAACCCCCCTCGAGGGGAAAACCCAGTCAAGATAATTCTTCCTTTCAACAATATTCTTTGAGACTCTTCACCCTAGACAAAGACCAAACCTTCCCTCCACACCAAGTTAGCCTCCCAAACCTTCGACCTCTTCCAACAACTTCGACTAGGCAGCAGCTTCTGACAACAGGGAGCTTCTGGTAATAGTGAAACTTGGAAGAATTCGATCTCCCAAACTAGGGCATGAAATAGAGAGAGAGAGGCACCAAAAGTTCAATTTTCTTCTCCTTAGACTTCCCCAAACTCGCACTTCCTTTGGCTTCTCGGCAGCAAACTTCGCACTTCCCCAGCTACTCTTGAGATATCCAACTAGCTTGATTTGTGATGATCCAAATGACTTCGACGAGCTTGTATTTATAGGTGTTTTGTGGGTCGAATAAGTGTCCTTAGGTTGACTTGATCTCTTCTAGGCCGACTTGGTGTGGAGGATACATAAATCATATTTGACCCAATATTTAACCTTTTTACATGATTCAAAAGCCCAAGAAGGGTCTCTTTGAATGTACAATGACTCTATAAACTCAATATTAATCCTAGGAGTCCACAATTGGGACTATGACTAATATAATGGTGACCCAAGCATGAAACCCATGCTTTAATAAGCCATTGTTACAATAATAAAATTCTTTTCTTTGTTCTTTTGGCAAGTACATTTCATGATGACTCAAATACATTAAATGAAGGCCGAACCTAGTTACAATTTCCAACACTCTCTCTTAACTAGGGAGGTATTCATCATATACAAATACAACAGAAGATCTCAAACTATATGAACAATGAAGAACTTTAGGCATCGCAATGCCATGGACTAGATTCCCGACCAGGGCAATCTATCCATTGGTCTCTCAACAATTTAGGCACCGCAATGCTACAAACTAGATTCTTGACCGGGGCAATCTATCCAAGTAGGAATAAGGTGGACTCAAGCTTTCAACCCCTCTAGGTACCATCAGGCTTACTTGCTAACCATTAACCCAAATATCCAGGTGTGTATAACCAACACCACCTTTCCAACGTCGGGAACTAGACATCAACACAAAGTGCCAACCAGATGTCCTCCTAGGCAGTGGTTCACTCACAAAGCCTTAACACTTCTTCATCCAACAGATCAAGGATAACCAATCTCTCCCAATCACACTGACTGGTAACCAACATGCTTTCAAAACTTTCGATAGATTTACTTGTACAAACACAACCCCAATCAATAATACTTTCACTTGTACATAATCAAATACAAACCTTCAAGGTCTTCCAGACAACAGATGTTGCTTCTCAATTTTCCATAGTAGGACTGTCAACCGAATTTTTGACAGAATATTTCTCAATCATACACTTTTCTTTCCTACTTCATATGCAACAACATATTCTTCAATCAGATCCTGCTTTCCTTCTTTCAGTAGCACATGAAAATGCATTTTCCAATTTCCTTGTCTCATTCATGGCCTTCTTAAAACTTGCGGCTGTTAGTCTTGGTCTAGTACATGACACATGAAGTAGAGAACCATATCTGTCACTCCTTAATCAGAGAGGATCTAATCATTCCTGTACAAAGCATATTATCAAACATCCCCTTATCCTAGGGAGATTTCATTCAACTCCCTCTTAACCTAGGGAGTTCTACTTTTTCTTGACAACATCAGAGAACCTTTCATGGCGTCCAACCATTTCATCAAAGTTATCATCATCCCCATCATGCTTATCACATCAACAAATATCTTCACCATATTGAAGATTGTGTACATGCACAAATTAGATAGCAAGTACAACCAAATCTATAGAAGCATGAAGTTAGCCATATCAAAATTACGGAAGCATATATCAGATACCCAAACTTAATTATAAACAAGAGACACATACTCTTCA
Source organism: Pinus taeda (assembly GCA_000404065.3). NCBI lineage: Eukaryota > Viridiplantae > Streptophyta > Pinopsida > Pinales > Pinaceae > Pinus > Pinus taeda. The sequence continues at coordinate 23,573 of APFE030299330.1, forward strand.
ACATCTTGTGATGGACTTTGTCATAAACCCTAGATTACTTCGTCAAAGCTTATTTCATAACAATTTTCATTACATCTATGGTTTCAATGTTTCTTTCCAAAGGTATGACATACCCTACTACAACATATAGCAAACCCTAGAAACAATTCAAACAAGTATAGATCTGCAATGTATCTAACTTTCGAAATTCGTATGTTAGACTTTCTACTAGGATTTATACAAACCCTAGATTTCATACATGAGATTCAGTAATCAAAACCAATCACAACTTAGTCATCAACATGACCAACATCCACTAGGGTTAGATGCAAATCCTAGATTTTCAATCAAACATCAATCCCAACTAAAACTCAGATTTTAACAATCTTACAAAAATCTCAAATCATCATTTTTTCATCATGCATCAGAGATTTTACTTCTACTAAGATTCAATTCCAAAACCCTAGAATTTCATTTTCACAATAATCATTATATAAATAGATCTCAGATTGTTATACTAGAGAATTTAACTACTAATAGGGTTTGGCTGCAACACCCTAGATTTCTAAATATCATCATCCTAAAATCTTAGACAAGGACTTATATTAAATCCTAAAACCTATGACCATCAATACCTAGGTCGACACACATCTAGGAATCCATTATCATGCATAAGCGTATCATTAATAAATATACTAGCCTAGACCAAGCTAGGGTTTCGACCAAATGCCCGCACACACATACACACACACACACGTACCTAGGGTTTCATTCCTAGGATCTTGCTTTCACAACAAAGTTTTTTCTTATAGGCCTAACCAAACCCTAAAATCTAGGGTTTCATAACTCAATAAAGCAAACCCTACTATTCCAAAAATTTCAAAGGTTCGAGATCTCAAACAAACATCATTCAATTCTAATAAGTTAAGGTTTCATGATCATACCGAAATCCCAAACATGACATCATCAACAAGAACTTCAAATAACATTTCTCAATAACCCTAAGCAATTTAGGGTTTCAAACATTCACATTAGCATACCCTTAGGTTAGGATTTTCCAGAGGTCATGTCTAGGGTTCTATAAGAACAATTAAGGGTGTAAGGAGGGTAGATTTATCAAGTGATGAATCACCCAATAACAAGAATCTTTGCGATTCAAGACAACTAGACATAACGATGTTAGTAACACAAATTTCAAAATAAGATGAAGAGAATTTTACAAGATGTATGTTCTAAGACATACCTAGAGATGTTTTTTGATACCTTGAAGTGTAAACCATGGTCTTCTATACCTGTAATTCATACTTTCAAACAAAACATGTGATACCATGAACATGATTTAATTTCTTAAGTTAGATTTCCTACATAGCCATGGAGGATGGGATTCTATGAAAAGCTATTCTTTTTTTTGGTTAGGGTTTCCACTTTGGACATAAACTTCTTAAACTTACCAAATACTTCATATTTTGTTTTGAGAAGGTAGAGCCATGTCTTTCTAGAATGGTCATCAATGAATGTCACTTAGTAGAGATGGCCTCCAAGTGATTTGTCAGACATGGGCCCACACACATCGGAATGGATGAGGTCTAATATCTCTTTAGAGTCTTAGACCTAGTTTCACAATTATGAAATAGCTTTCTTGTATGTTTTCCCAAAGAGCATCCCTTGCACACACCTTCATGATCTAACTTCATATTAGGAATACCATGAACCAATTGACTAAGAGTAGGGATGACCTTATAATGTATATGACCATACCTTCTATGCCATAGCTCAATGGGAATTATATGAACCAAAGCTAGAGGAGGTGGTGTAATGACTCTATAACGACTTCCTTCACGAACCCCAATAACCCTAGCCTTATCAATGCTAGAGTCTTTTCTCAAAATCAATACTTTTCTATCAACAAAAGCAACTCTTCCCCTTTATCTTCTAAATAAAAAAAATAGAAAGCAATTTTTTTTCGAACTTGGAACATATTGAATGTTGTTGAGATTCAACTTCGATCCATTATCTAGCTTCAACGATGTTGATCCTAGGCCTCTAATGACATAGATTTTGTAGTCACCCAATTTCACTGCATGAGAATGAAGATGGCTCCTTTGATAGTGTATGAAGTTGTTTACTTTCTCCTGTCATGTGTCTCAATGCTCCACTGTCAATGATCCATGCATTGTCATCAGTAAGAGAATCTGTAAGAGTAGCCAAGAATCCTTGACTTCTGACCTTGTTGAGCAAGTAGTAGATGACCTTCTTGATCCAGCTTCCAGCAGTGTTGATACCCATTCTTATGCAGTTCATCATAGAGGGAGAATCCATGCCAACAAAGTGATCTTTGACTCTTTCTAACCTTAGCTCCGATACCATGTTGGAAAAGCAAAGTAGTTATAGTAGGGTTTGATTCTCCTTTCTTGATAATTACTTGTGAGTGTGTTGGCTTCTTTTACTTCTTTATTATCTTATCTTTCATCAAGCAATTACCCTATTATGTGTGTATGAAGATCACAAAACAAGGGACACAAGATATAGGCACTATGCCAGGGCAAAACCCCCTCGAGGGGAAAACCTAGTCAAGATAATTATTCCTTTCAATAGTATTCTTTGAGACTCTTCATGCTAGACAAAGACTAGACCTTCCCTCCACACCAAGTCAACCTCCCAGACCTTCGATCCCTTCCAACAACTTCGACTAGGCAACAACTTCCGACAACAGGCTGCTTCCGACAACAACGAAACTTGGAAGGCTTCGATCTCCCAAACTAGGGCATGAAACTAAGAGAGAGAGGCACCAAAAGTTCGATTTTCTTCTTCTCCTTAGACTTCCCCAAACTCGCACTTCCTTTGGCTTCTTGGCAACAAACTTCGCACTTCCCCAACTACTCTTGAGATATCAAACTAGCTTGAGTTGTGATGATCCAAATGGCTTCGACTAGCTTGCATTTATAGGCTTCTTGTGGGTCGAGTAAGTGTCCTTAGGTTGACTTGATCTCTTCTAGGCTGACTTGGGGTGGAGGATAGTGTCCTTAGGTTGACTTGATCTCTTCTAGGCTGACTTGGTGTGGAAGATACATAAATCATATTTGACTCAATATTTAACCTTTTTCCATGATTCAAAGGCCCAATAAGGGTCTCTTTGAATGTACAATGACTCTGTAAACTCAATATTAATCCTAGGAGTCCACAATTGTGATTTGAAAATGGGGCCTAAAGGCTTCTTGTGAGCTTACAAGAACCTCTCCCACTTCCAAAGCTTAAATATTCCTAAGATTCATTGATTAACCAATGCGGAATTTATAATGTGCTTGAACATAGGTGTATGCTTATATTTGTTTTAAAACCGTTATGTGTTGTAAGTTCACTTGCTTATGCTGGTATAAAGTACATATGGCAGTAAGTAAAACAACAAATAAGCAACACACGCATAGCAGCGAGATGCAGCAATAAAACAACACACATAACAACAATAGTAATTTGGAGTTCACCCAAAACTCTTGGGCTGCGTCCCCTTGAGCTCTAGTCAACTCGACTAGGCTCTCTGGGATTATGGCAGCAGTTCCTTTACAAGCTCCACGCTCAACTCCACTGGTTTACACAGAACACAATGGGCTTAGAACACCATCTCATCCCTGGCTCTAAAGCTTTCGACTTTCTGGCTCTTGGCTCTTGGCTCTGGCTCATTGCTGGTGGCTCTGTCTCTGGCTCTGGCTCTGGCTCTTGGCTCTCGGCTGAGCTCTCTCTCTCTCGGCCTCTGCGTGCCTCTGTAATTCGCTTGACCTCCAAGCGATTCTTTAGCAACCTTCTAGTGACCTCTTTCAAATAAGCAGCTCTCTCGGCAACCTTCCGCTGCCTTCAACATTTGTGCTCTCTGTGTTTTTATCACACATCGGTTACAATCCTCCATCATTGAAGAACCCAACTATTTCCTCACAAGAATCCGTTTACAAATGGAAAAGAATAGGCGGGCAACGAAACCCGATTGCTTTGCCTTCCTTTGGTCATGTTAGCCAAATAATGGAAATACACAGGAAACGCACGCAAAACACATCATGGTCCTTGAGCCCGGACTTCAAATATTATGGAATCGGCCCTATAAACCTATCGGGTCCATCCAAATATCAGTTATCACTATCGCTTAGGCGGGAGGTCTAAAAACCTCAATACACGGGAATACACAGAAATCCCGAATTCTCGGATTTCAAACTCTATGAAATTGGGTCTATAATCCCTTTCGGGTCTGCCTTTGGCCGCCATATCACATCGCATTGTCGCATGGTCAAAACCCATTTACACGGGAAATACAAAGAAAACTTGAAATTCCGGATTTCAAATATTATGAAATCACGTCCATAATTCTTATTGGGTGCGCCTTTTTATCGGCATATCGCAAGTTGCAATCACAATGTGCATTGGCCCTGATATCGGGGGTTCGCCGATCGCCGATCGCTTTATCGGTGCTATTGCATCGGCCCATCGAAACATCGGCATATCACATATCGCTGTCGCAACGACCTCGGGGTCTTCCTTTTGGTCACACCGATCACCAATCCACCAATTAGATCCTGACCATTGATCCGCGCCCTCTAATCCGACAGCTGATACTCCGTTTTGGGCGCGCAACTTACACGGGGATTAATCACCCGAAATATCGCTTATGGCCTTCCTTTTGGAATTCAAAAGGTTCACCTCTTTGTTTTATAAATCCGTCTGGTCCGCCGAAGGCCTTTGCACCTGTTTTAAGTCATTTCCCTTTGTTTATTGCGATGCAATGAAGAATGCGATGTGATGGGTTTCTAAGAGATTTTTTTTATGTTTAACACATTTTCCCTTAAGTCCCATTTATATAAGAATTTGCCTCATTTTCAAAGGACAAAGGCAAACTTTTTTTTGCGATAACTTCTTCATCCGAAGTCCATTTTAGCCCATTCAAGTTGTAATAGATTTAGAATGAAAAGATCTATGCAATGGGGCTATTTCCAAGAGCATCCTTGGACTTTCATTTTCCTCTGTGAGGAACACTTTAGACTTAGAACTCTATTCTAGATCCATTTTGGATCAAATGGGGACTTTGACTAATATAATGATGACCCAAGCATGAAACCCATGCTTTAATAAGTCATTGTTACAATAATAAAAATTCTTTTCTTTATTCTTTTGACAAGTACATTTCATGATGACTCATACATTAAATGAACATTGAACCTAGTTAAAATTTCCAACAATTTTGACCTCTTGTTCAGGCCGAGTTTGACTGGGTTTGACCGACTTTCAAAGAGACATTTTGCTGTTAATTTGATCACCACTGACTTTTTGGTTAGGTTTGAATTTGACTACAGTTGACTGCAAATTTGGCAAGGTTGTTTTGACTTGGATTTGACAAGTCAACTTTGACTCTTTGTTTTCTCTCTCTCTACTTAACATTTTATATAATAATAAAGGGTTTTCCCCACATTGGGGTTTTTTCATGGCATCTGCCAAATCTGGTGCCCTCTTGTCTTGGCTTGTCTTTTGCATTTTATTTTATGTTCTATCTACAATTATTGTCAATGTGATCTATGGTTAATGTGATTGCTATTTGAAAACTAAATTGGAAATTGTCATTGGGTTGCTAAAGGAACATTGAAGTAATTGTTCTAACATAGAACATACCATTGTTAACTAAAATTAACATTGTATTAGAGCCCAGATGAAGACAAAGCCCAAGCAAGAAAGAGAAAAGCAATCATGAAGAGGGACCTGTTGGACAAGGACAAGCCTGAATGGCTTCTACATCTTACTTCAAGACTGAGGATAAGCTCAATGACAAATGTCAATATCATGCATGGAAGATGACGTTGGACTTGATTTTGGAAGAGCATGATGCAATGGACTATGTGCAGGGAAAAGTGGTGGAGCCTCCTTCAAATGCACCTACGGTTGCAAAGACAAAGTATAAGAAAGGTGAGATCAAAGCTAAGAAAATTATCATTGACTCCATTTAAAAGCATTTGGTTGCCTATATTTCTAATTTGGGAACATATAAGGAGATGTATGGTAAGTTGGTTGGGATGTTCAAAGTGAACAATGCAAATCAAATCCTCTTTCTCAAGAACAAGTTGAAGGATATTGAAATGAATAAAGGGGAGTCTTTCCAATCCTATTTTATGAGAATAACACAAATCAAGAATGACTTGCTATCTATTGGAGAAGTTATTTTTGACAGAGAGCTGACTCTCATTGCTCTTGGAGATCTTCCAAGACCATGGGATGTATTTGTCATCACCATTCTCAACAATGACATAATAACTGATTTCGATGAGTTATTGGCTAGAAGCACTCAAGAGGGGACTAGGATGATGGAGAGAGATAAGCCCTCCAATAGAAATGAACCTACTACTTTCTTTGCTCATGCAAAGAAGAAGAATAATGTCAGTCCAAAGAGACAGGGTCAAGGATTCAAGTAGGGATTCAAAGAAGGAAGGAAAGGAAGGTGCTACACTTGTAACAGGTTCGACCACTATGCTAGAGAGTGTCCTCACAAGGGTTCCCCAAGGGATGACGACAACAACAACTTCAAAGGAAATGGAAATCAAAGGAACAACAGATTCAACAATAAAGGAAAGAGGAATGCTCCCGCTGCTTGATATGGAAATGGTCAACCTCCCAAAATGATGAGAAATTCTAGGTATGAGGAAAGTAATGTTGTAGAAAAACAAAAGGAATTTTATTTTATTTTTGCTCTATCCACTCCCTCTCCTCTGGATACTTTGGATCATTGGTTGATTGATAGTGGTGCCTCAAGGCACCTCATTGGGTAAAAGAGACCCTCTCAAATTTGATTGAAAAGAAGACTAATTTGGAGATCATACTTGGAGATAATGCCACCTACCCCGTGAAAGGGATAGGCACTGTCACTCTTCACTTAAACCAAGGTCAAACGATTCATCTACAAGAAGTGTTATATGTGCCCGATTTGAAGAAGAATCTCATGTCTATTTTTGCGATGGAAGATAAAGGCTTCAAGATAGCATTCATTGATGTAAAGGTATGTATTTGGCTAAGAAACCCTAAAGATGCATTTACACTTGCATTTAGGGTTGATTGTCTCTATTAAGTTGGAGGAAGTCCTTTGGGAGCTATACTTCTCTTCAATTTGAATTATGGCACCAAAGATTTTCCCACCTTCACTACAAAGCCTTACCTGGGGTAAGGAAGATGGTCACAGGTATGCTCGAGTTCAACATGAATCATGAAGGGGTTTGTCAGTGTTGTGCAACTGGGAAACTTACAAGGGGACCATTCCTTTCAAGTGAAAGCCAAACTACTGATATTCTTCAATTGGTCCATTCAGACCTATTTGATATGTTGGCTGTAACATCATTGGGAGGATATTTATACCTTGGATCTTTGTGGATGACTTCTCACGCAAAACATGGATCTATTTCTTGAAGAAGAAGGATGAAGTGTTCAAATGGTTTCATTCTTTCAAAGCCTTGGTGGAAAATCAAACAGGGAAGAAGATCAAAATATTAAGCACTGACAATGGAACTGAATATGAATCAAATGAATTCAATGACTTTTGCAGAGAGGTTGGCATTAATAGGGAGATTACCATTCCATACACTCCTGAGCAAAATGGAGTTGCTGAAACGAAGAATCAAATAATAATGGAAGCCACCCGTGCCATGCTCCATGATAAAGGTCTACCAAAATTCATATGGGGAGAAATTGCCAACACTGCCGTGTATGTTCAAAATAGGAGCCTGCATCAAGCACTGGATTTCAAGACACCAAAAGAAGTTTTCATTGGTAAGAAACTTGATGTGTCTCATTTTAGAATATTTGGTCGTCCCGTGTATTTTCATGTGCCTAAAGAGAAAAGAAACAAGTTGGAAGCATGTGGAAAGAAAGGTACATTTGTGGGCTACAGTGAAAATTCAAAAGCATATAGAATCTATGTGCTTGGTCAAAGAGATGTGGAAGTAAGCCATGATGTCACCTTCAATGAAGACACTGCCCTTGGGAAAGCCAAAGATCTCCTCATTCCAAGGAAGGATAAACACTGCCCTTGGGAAAGCTAGAGATCTCCCCATTCCAAGGAAGGATAATGATGATGTTGCAAAAAAGCAGGATGAACCTTCGACATATGAGTCTATTCCTGATGTTGAAGGCCCGATGGATCCCATTGATCCACCTCCTGGTGATCCCTTTACCTCAAGGAAACGACCTTTGTGGCTAAAAGATACTCTCGAAGATGTTGAAAGTCATATTGCTCCAAGAGGGACATTTCGTGAAAGTAAGAAGCTGAACAGGTACCAAGGATATTTGGCTGTTATGAGTACTATTCTTCAAGCTGAACCATGCACATTCGAAGAAGCTGTAAAGTACCAAGTATGGAAGGATGCGATGAATGAGGAGTATGAATCAATCATGAAGAATGATGATGGGACCTGGTTCCTAAACCCAAGGACAAGTCTGTGGTCACTTCTAAATGGCTTTACAAAATCAAACATGGCGCTGATGGGAGTGTTGAAAAATATAAGAGGTTCGTTGCCCGTGGCTTCTCTTTAAAGGAAGGAGTGGACTATGACGAGATGTTTGCCCCGGTTGCCCAATATACACTATCCGGTCTATTATTGCTCTTGCTGCCTTTCAAGGATGGAGCCTACATCAAATGTATGTTAAGACTGCTTTCTTGCATGGCTCACTTCAGGAGGAAGTCTACTTGGAACAACCTCAGGGGTTCAAAGTATAAGATCGAAGGACTCATGTATGCAGGTTGAAAAAAACCCTCTATGGGTTGAAGCAAGCCCCCAGGGCTTGGTATGAGAGGATTGATAGATATCTTATGAAGCTGGGATTTACGAGGAGTGATGCTGGTCCTAACCTATACTTCAAGGTTGAAAAGGACATGCCTCTGATTTTGGTCCTTTATGTAGATGATCTCTTTTTGACAGGTGCAGACACTCTCATCTATCAATGGAAGAGGGTGTTGACTTTCGAGTTCGAGATGAAGGACCTAGGTCTGATGCACTACCTCCTAGGCCTGGAGGTCTGGATAAAGCTAGGTAAGATTTTCCTTTCTCATGGAAAATACATTGTGAAGCTGCTCAAGATATGTGGGATGGTGGTTTGCAAGTTTGTGTCTACTTCGATGGAACTCCACTTTAAGAAGCTATGTGGAAATGCTGCTAGGCCTGAATTGGAAAACCCTTCCGAATATAGACAACTTGTGGGGGCCCCGATGTTCTTGGTAAACTCCCGTCCAAACATATGCTTCGTTGTAAATACGTTGAGTCAATTTATGGTCGAGCGTCATCACATTCATTGGATTGTTGCTAAAATCCCTTGAGATATCTTCGTGGCAGAATCCACTATGGACTAAGATACACTGTCAGAAATTTGAGGCTACATGGATATGCTGATGCTGACTGGGCTGGCTTTGTGATGGATCGCAAAAGCATCTCTGGATGTTGCTTCTCATTGGGGTTTGCTTCAATTTCTTGGATGAGGAGGAAGCGAAAATTGGTTGCTCTAAGCACCGTCGAGGACGAATACATTGTAGCGAGTATGTCTTGTTGTGAGGATGTTTGGTTGAGGAAGCTCTTTAGTGAGCTATTTGAGCATGTGGTCGATACCACCGTGATCTTCTCCAACAACCAAAGTATGATTCACCTTTCAGAGAATCTCGTGTTCCACAACTGCTCCAAGCACATTGATATCAGGTGCCACTTTATCTGGGATATGGTACAATAGGGAGCAATAAAGCTCGAACACATAAGGATTGATGAGCAGGTTGTAGACATCTTCATGAAGCCCTTAGGGAAGGTCAAATTCTTAGTCTCCTAAGAGAGACTTGGAGTCGTGGAAAGACTCCCATGAGGGTCCCACTTGAGTTGGACATTGAGGTCTATGAGCTCCTGGGGACTTGGGGTACTTATTGGAGCTGAGTGACCATAGGGTGAGTGGTTCACCTTGTTGAAGAAAAGTGTAACTAGGTTCGATGTTTGTCAATATAATTTTGATCTTTGTACTTGTCAAGAAAAAGAAATTTTATTTTTATAAATTATATGAAAGAGTTTCTTGCTCATTCCATAGATCTAGGAAAGTCAGAGTCAAAATTATGTTGAAGAGCTCTTCTTGAGCGTTTATGTAATGTACATGGGTCAACCTAGTGTCAAGTAGCCCTCTAAGACAAGCCCCAAAATATATATATTAATGTAATGTTGGTTCCTATAAAAGACACAATGATTCACCTAGACACGTCGGCTAATTGAGGATGAAATATTATAAATACCTAGCTAGGGTATTCGAAAAACTACACAATAGAATTTCATACATCTTTGAAATTTCGTATGAGGTGCAGGAACTCAGATTCCTCTGAATTTCGGATGGGTCTAGGACTGTAATTTCATATGGGTGTAGCACTGTAATTTTGGATGGGTGTAGGACTGAATTTCGGATGGGTACAATGGTGCAGGAAGAACAAAATTTCGGACAAGGTATAGTGGTGCAGCAAACTCAGATCATTGTGATTTTCGGATAGGATTACAATGTTACACTTTCTTGGCATAACTGTGATCTCGGTGCAAGGAGAATACAATTATAGTCTTGGTGGAGCATGCTACTAAATGTTGTCACAAGTCTCGGTGGAGTGCAACAGTAGAAAGAACTCGTTGACATGGTGAAGCAAGCAATGGTGCAACAAGTAAGGACCTCTGTGGTACTACGATAATGATTGCAGTGAAGGTGTAGAGACGATATCAATAAAGCACAATGGTGATCTCAAGTACTAGTCATGATGCAACAATGATGATCTCGGTGAAGCAGTAATGATGACCTCAACAGTTAGAAGAGGATTGGTGTCTTGGTCTTGGAGTGGCTTGATAGGTCAGGGGTCATGGTTTTGGTGTTCGTCAATTGGAATCTCTTTAAGAAGAATTATGTGTGGGTTTTCCTCTCCAAGAAGGAGAGGTTTTGGCCGTGGCAGAATGCCAACATCTTGTGTTGTCTTTTTGTTTTTGGTAGCATTTTGATGAAGTAAACACACACACTAATAATAAGAGGAAGGTCAAGCTAAGATAATTTGTAAAATCACTTCACAAATTGTTATCATGTCTAGAAGAATCTTACTAATGCTAACTGCCCTAGATTCTTCAACATGGAATTTGGGGAAAGGTGCTAAAGTCAAAGGAAGGGCCGCTACAGAGACATTCAAGGTCCAATCTACAACAACAGTATATAATGTCACAATTTTGAATTCCAGTGTCTCTCAACTTGATGACCTATACTCGGATTCTTCCCACATTCTTAGCCTCAGAAAACTCGGACAAAAGATGCAAATGATCACAGACAGAAGATTCAATTAGGAGAGCTCATACAACAGTTCAATTTAGATATACACAACCATATGACATTTATTTTACAAGTCCCATTCTATCCACAGTCTCAGTGCCACTATATGAAGGTGTCAACCTTGGATTGAATCCTTTCTATAAAAGGAACAGCCTTGACATCTCGGATTCTCAGAGCTTGATGATATATATTCAAGGGCATATGTATAGAAGTTTGTATAAACAATTGTTAATTTTAGGTATGTTCTATGCTTAGAGCAATTTATTTCAATTTTCACAACTAGCTCCATATCTTTTCCAGATTAGCAATCACATCAACATTAAAGTAAACTGCAGATAGAACATAAACATAAATCGCAGAAGACAAGCTAAGACAAGAGGACACAAGATGTGGCGCTAGCGAGGGACAAACCCCAATGTGGGGAAACCCTTGATCAATTCTTCTTATATGTTCTTCAATATTTCAACAGAGAGAGAGAGAGATAGTACGTTTACAACATAAGTCAACACTTTGACTTATCTAGATAAGAGCATAGATCATCTCTAAGAAGATGATACATGATATTAGTTGAAGATATGATGTTTCAACTAATTCTCCAAGGTGACTCCTTCACTTATCGTTGTGTTGCATTTCGTCATCATGTTGCACCTCACCACGCTGCACCATGCTGCACCCATCATCACTATGCTGCGTCTCATCACGATTCATTAATCATGATTGTACCCATCACTGTACTGCATTATGTGCCATTGCTGCACCATGTTGCCATCCTGACCTATGTGTTGACTGCACCT
>APFE030299331.1:8202-24707 GCA_000404065.3 Pinus taeda
TAAAAGTCAAAAGGCGCAATCTTTATCTTAAAAAAACTCATCTTGGGTTAATTCTATAGTTTTCTAGAAGCATTTGTTACGTGGATTGTTCGCTCCAAGTGGTTCATGCATCCCATCATAGGAGGAACTAATCCCTAGTTGAGAGGAGCTATCCCTTTGAAGGAGGATTCTATCCCTTTGAAGGAGGAGCTGGTAACTGATCTCCATTGCACTCTATAAATTGAGGCATTGGGTTAGTGGCCAGGGAGGTTAGAAGCTGAACTTTTGAGGGTAAATGCTAGTGAAATCAATACTTACTATTTGAGCTTAAGAGGAGAGATCACATACCGTTTTTGCCCCATTAGGGAGTGAGTGAAGCTTGTCAAAGTAGAGGGGACTTCTTGTTGGACCCTGGAAGGAGCTTGTACAGCGTCAAGGCAAAGGTTGTAAGGTTCTTTCCTTTTGAATTAATACAATCAAGCTCATTTTTCTCAACAAGTATCTTATGCTATTGGTTTCATGGACTCCTTGACTTTCATGTTAAATATGTTTTATAATATTGGATATTCAGGTGCTATTTAATCGTTTGCCTTGTTTGTGCTTGCAGGTTTGCGACGAAGGAACTTACTTGGATCAAAGGAGCGAAGGCATCTCCAAACTTGCGTTGGACATGAGGTAGGCCCTTAAACAAATTTGTTTACCATTACTTATAAAGCGCATTTAGAGAAAGAAAGTGTCTGGTTGGTTTGTTTGTCATTAGGTATTCATTAGATTCTAGGCAGGTCTGTCTTGTTCGCAAGGTCGACTAATTCCGTGTGACAAGAAGGAGGGGGTTTTTCTCCACCATTCCCCTGTGTTGAACCTTGTCCTTCTAGATTTCTCTCCTCTGCTTTCTCTAGTCTTAAAACTAGCTGACTGATGTTATTTGCCATTGAATAGAAATTCTTTATCAAATTACACTCCTCTTCAATATGAGCTTCATCTTCTACCATGTTTCTCCTTCGGGGTGCATGCCCTACTTCTGGATCGAAAGGTTCTATATTCCTTTTGCCTCTTTGAAGCCTGTCTCTTGTTAGCATGCAAACATGCAATTCACATCTAAAAATCCTTTCTTTGATACCACTTGATTGAGGATGTTTTCTTATATATGTATAGAAAAAATCACATGCAAAATTGCAATTTAACATAGAAATGTGCACACTAGAAAAGAAGAAGTAAACACATAAAAGGCACAAAAGAAGACACTGAGGCTTGATAATGGAGTTCATCCAATTTGGACTATGTCTCCCGGCCCAACTCAACAATGGGGAGGCCTTTCCTATTAAATGGCATGAAAGAAAAGAGAATTACAATCATCAACTTTCAAAAAGAGGCTTATACCTCCAATCTGCAAGATGGAATGTGAAATGGATGCCTCAGATGGAGAGATAAGCAACACCAAATCATCTATGGCAATCAAACGGGTTGAATTCATGTAAATTGTCTAAACACAGAAAAATAAAACTCTCGGGCTCCTACCAAATGAAATAGCATGCTGCCCGAAATGCCTCCTCCCACTCTTTCTAATTATCGTGGCTTTATAATGGATTCTTTGGATAAACTCCCATTCAAATCAGGGCTTGTGTAGTTCAAAATGGAGGCTAGTATCATGGATGGATCAGTAGGAATAAATACCTCTTTAAATGGTCTTTTATCATTGAGGTGATAAGGCCTAAAAAATCCCAAAAGCACTGAAAATCCACCCCAAAACCATTTACCTGGATTTCAAAAATCATTAAATCGAGCTTATATGACTATTAGGTCTGACCTGTGGTAGCAATCAGCATATCTCTATTGCTAAGGCCCTATTCATGGGGAAGTACTGACTACCGATCACCGATATCGACGTCGGCCGATTGCATGGGTTTAATCGTTGATTGCATTGTCCACTCATTGATATGTATATAGTAAGTCCTCTGATCTGGTTTCCTCCAATCCACTGATCCAATTTGATCGGAGATCGGTGATTGGGGGTTCCACTACACCCCTCTTAAATCCACCTCTATGCAACCTCTAATTGCGATTTGACCTTTAAGGCTTAAGACCCATTTTCAAAGGAAAATCCTCATTTTCTTAAGGATTAAAGCATCCTTCTTTGTGTGATAACTTCATCATCTGGACTCATATTCAAGTAATGTGTCTGCTATTGGAATTAACATAACGAGATCTACACTCTGATCTTGAGTTGACTTCCTTCCAATCACTTTGATTTCTGAGCTTTTTCCATGCCATTGTACCTGAAGATCCACCTGGATCATTAAATAATGACATAATTTGGTCCTCATTTCTTCCAAGATATCAAGTGTCATTAATAGATCCATACATTAATTAGTTCTTACAAGCCTTCATCCAGTTTGATGCGTTTAATGTTGTAACATAGTCTCATATTTCCCAATTACATACTACTTCATGCATACGGATCGTAACTAGTACTATGCCACCCATTAGCCCGAATATATATAAAAATAGCTCTCAAGGAAGGGGTGATTGTTGGTCCCTGTAGTACACCTCAACTTCAACTTGGTTTCAGTCAAGTCACATTACCAAATGAGTGTAATAGTGACTACCAACATTTATCCCAAAATCATCCCCAACTGGAAAGCACATCACAACAATTGCAAGTTGTCACCAGAACTAATGGAAAGTCAAAACTCTAGTTTAAAGGCATAAATAATCTAGGTAGAAGTTAGTCTCTTTGTGTTCCTGCATATCTAAATACTCCTCCTGGAATGTCAGAAAGAAATATTTCAGCTAATGAATACTTTGATAAGAAAAGTTGACATAGGCGTCCTTCCAGTTCATGTGAATATTGTCAAAATTCAAACAGAAAATATTAGACCTTAGAAACAGGGAAATCATCTACATCCCATCAAGGAAACCATCCAAACTGTCTTGATTATGTCATGATCCATGTCTCTAAGATAAAATTGTGTAGTCTCCCAAGAGAAAAGGCTAGAAGCAAAATTATACTTCCTGAAATAAGTCTAGAGACAACAAACATTACTCTGAAATTCAAGAATGGTTCCATCCAGAGTGAAATACAATTCTTGCATTATAGATCACCTACAAAGGTAGAGCGAGAGGAGCTAGTTAAGTTGTTGAACTATAATAATTACCAGTTTGTATGTTTGGCACAAAATTTGGATGATTTTTCCAAGGATGTTTTATAAGTCAAAGAGCATGTGAAAATATTCACGAGACATATGATACTTTGCATTCTCAACAGAAAAACCAAGAAGATCAATTTAAAGATATTATTACACAATTAGGAGTTACCACTAAAGTTGTGTCTAGTTTTCAAGGTTCTCTGCATAGACCCAGATCTCCGCTTAATTATGAAGAAGTTGAGAATGAAGGCCCAAAGTTTTCTTATTTCAAAACTTCTCAGTATTCCTCAACTTTATCTTTGAAAGTTATCTCTGAATAAATTGATGATCCGAAAAATATGGTGAAATTAGTCAACGGAGCTAATCTAGCAAGGGAAAAGCTAGATTTACTTAAAAATAAAAAAGAAAGGTTCAAGATCTATGAAATGGAGATGACAGGACAAGAATACATTGGTGAATATTCTGAACACAAGAGAAATGTGTCTATTAGTTTCTCACATGAATCTCCAAGAACTATAGGTTATGACATAAATTCACAGTCTCAAAGCAGTCTATTTTCCAAATGGGTTCGTCATATCTCATCTGTAGAAGCCAAAGATGAGTCTCCTCTGAACACTAGCAGTTATCGTTCAACCTTCTTTATTAATTTTGATTGTTTAAATAGATACCAAACATTTATTTTTTTACAAAAGATTAATTTACGGGATAATCAAGGAAAAGCATAACTCAAAGCTACATGGAAATATGTAGTTATTTATATAACACGGGAATTAATAGGAAATTCCAGGCTTTGGTGGGAAACTTTGAAAAGAAAAGAACATGTTGAAATATTAGATAATGAAGGCCCCCTGCAAGCAATTCTAATGGCATTACTCCATGAATTTCCAAGCATTCTAAAAACTGATTATGATTATTATGCTCATATGTTTATAAGTCAGAAATTGTGCAACCTAGATCTATTAGATGAATACTATTGTACCAAGCAGAAGTTGTATTACAAAATCCAAGATCACCAAAATGTTTCATACTTACGACATTATATAACATCGATGTTAGGCAAAGTTCCAGATGTAGTTCATCAAACACTATCCACTCAAGGAATATCGGTTGAAACTTTGTCCTTAGTTGCCTTACATCAATACATTCTTACAATTCTCATAAATGAATGCATAGCCTATAAAATGCGTAATAATGTTAAGAAAAAGTTTCGTTTCATTCCTAACCTTTGAAATTTCTTTTCATAAACTTACCACTTTGGATGTTTTAATAACTCTTCTAAGAAAGGCTCTCATATGTCCCAAAGTCAAAAGTGTAAGTGTTTCAAGCAAAAATATAGATTCTCTAAGAATTATAGGAGGCTAGATTATCAAGAAAACAAATCCCCTAAGCAATGGTATGTGTTCAGGAGAAGATCAAAGCCAGCCAGAGATGGAATCAAAATGGTATGTGTCCCTGTTTTCATCAGTTTCTCATGATGGAATCTCCAATATGGAACTATCATCCTTTACTTAAAGGACATTAAAGTTGTGAGGATAGGAAGATTGTAGGATATTTTCAAATCCATTTGGAGATAGGAAAGGATATGAGGATCTTTGTAATTTCTCTATATAAGGATAGTTGGGTCTCTTCACAAGACACTTGTGAATTTCTATGTCTTTCTATAATACAAAATTAGTATTTGATGTCTTTAGTTTGCAATCTAGTATTCATGCACTTTTGCTACTTTAGTTTTCCTATTTGCGTACTCTATATATGTATATGTATCTGTATATGTATATGTATATGTATGTATATATATATATATATATTATATATATATATATATAATATATATATTATATATATATATATATATATATATATATATATATAGAAATATAATGGCATTTATACCAACAAGGACACTCTTCCTTCAAGCAATATATTAACTCGGATAAGGAATGAATATAAGGAGTAACTAAATAAAAATTCAATTCTATTATAACCCAAGAGGGATAAATTGCAACAAAAATACAATGGACACATTGTCAAGCTCTCTCGGCCTCATGGTAACTTTAGATCCATCTCTTGAGATCTACAACTCTATTTCCCCAAGATCTCTTCCATGCACTTAGAGAATGCTGAGTTACACTCTCACTATTAGGCCTTCTTGTTATGTGCTTTTATAGTGAAATTATTACTATAAAGGGACTTGACCAAACATTGTGACATTGGTATGCACTCCACGGTGTACAACAAATGTACACACACACATAGGATAGTTTTTCAAAATATTATTGTAAATTTCAATGGGGTCGCATCACACATTAAATGTATAAATTTAAAACACAACTTAAATGCTCTTATGCTAATAAATATATTTACAGAAGGGATTAGTATAGTCTCTCTAATTGAGTCCTCTTCACCTCACCACCTACCACTCAAGCTTTCTTCCTTAAGTTGTAAGAACTCTAATTCCCAATACCCCTCTTATCCTACCATACACATGTATATTTATAAATATTGGATAGAAATATCCTAACAGAACACCACTAGGTTGGAAATTTATCCTAGCAACTCAAAAAATGTCTAACACCTTAGGTTAGCACTTGGCATTATTAAGAAGGCCCATTTGGTCATAAAACACCATATCATCAAAACAACTTAATAGCCCCAACCTTGCATATTATTTTTGGTTGTAAACACACTTAATTACATAGAATTTCCTAATTTTATACATATTGATATTGGAGAAAATCTCTCCCTTTTGGAAAATCTGATGACCCGTTTAGGTATAGGAAGAATTGGTGCCTAAGGGTTGATGCTCTTGCATTAGCCTCCCTTGGTTGAAAATTTCCACGACATCCTGGTCATTAAATTTTGCAGTTATGGTCAATATTCATAATTAATATTTTAATGATAAATATAAAGCATGTTCTTCATGCTAGTTTCAAAAGAATATTTCTAAGGCACGTTCTTCATGCCAATCAAAAGAAAAAAAAATAATTTGTAATATTGAATTTTTAGCCCAAAAAGACAAATTAATCCCCTCCAAGAAGTTAGGTAAGTCGACCCTTAGGTCACACCCATTTGGCGTCCTAGACAAGTATAAATAAAGACTTCAACCTCCTCCAGAATGTGATTTGTCAATCATTTGTAGAATAAAATTTTGGATCATCTGAGGAAAAGGAGAAGGATGAAATATAACACAAACAAGTATTTTGGGTAGAATATCGAATTAGCATAGAAGTCCTAACTCTAGGATGATTCACCTTGGGTAGCATGACAAATTCTAGAGTAGACAAATTTCCTAAGAAAAATTTGAATCTCTGAGGCATACTTTTCTCTATTGGCATAAGATTAAATTCTGAGGCAAGCGGATTGGCCAAATTTTGAGCTCACCACAAAAAATCATTTGGGTAGAAGATGAGCCTATCTTAAAGCCAGTTTTGACAAGTTGTGACTAGGTTTTAGCTACTAGTTAGTTTGAATTAGATATATCTCTGTTGACCTGATCAAGTTCTCTGAGGGAAATTTTGTTGGAATTTTACCCCATGTGGGGTTTCCTAGGGTAAATTCTTTTGTTATTTTTTTGGCTATCTCTTAATGATCCTACTTTGATAAATGTTATATTGTTGATGTATTTCGTGTAGTTGCTTAATTATGGAAAGAAATATGAAGAAAATTGAGTCATTAAAAATAATTATTAGTTTAGAAGATCCTACCAAAAATAGACATGGTATCAAAGCTATATTATAAGAGCAACCTTGAGGAAATCAATCTATTTCTGTAGGGTTTATTATAACCCTAGAAATCCTAATCTAACTCTGGTTGTAAGAAAGATGCGAAGTATTCATAGTGGAAGCCAAGATATATTTTTACCCTAGAAGATCAATTATGCCTACATCAATTTTGTTTTCAAGACAAGTCAAAATAAAAAATTTATGAAAAAATCCAACGATTTTTGTGATGGTTAAGTATAAGGACAAAGATATCAAGTTTTCCTTAAAGAGATTAATCAAAGACCAATAACCATCGTTAATAAAGAATTATTTTAGGAAAGGGTCAATATATTAATCTAGAGGTTGAAAGGCCTCAGTTCATTTCAATAGCTAGTTACAGAGGCGTCAAAACACCTTAGGAATTTTATAGTAGCTTGAGAAAGGCCTCGGGCATGACTTGAGAAGTATAAATTCCTTAGAAGCTAAATATGGTTGAAGGAAGGCCTTAGATTCTATCTCATTCTGAGCCTCAGAGCTTGTTACATTGAGCAATGAAGCTCAGATGATCCAAAAGACCTCAGAAATTGGTGGCCGAAGGTTGAGAGTCTCAGGCTTGCCTTAGAAAGATTGATCAAGGACCAAATAATCTCAAATAGGTAGAAATATCATGAATATTTTTAAGCCAAGATTCATAAAGAATATCATAATTCATTTTTTTAGTTCTATCTGAGAAATTTTAGAAGAATTAAAGAATACTGGACAAGGAGTGATAGAAGGCTCATTTTTTGAAGGTGTTATAAGTACTAATTCAGTTACAATACTTTTTAAGGGATTTCAAATTCATTTTTGAAGAAGTATTAAAAAATAACTATATTTCTTAAGGAATTGAGTTGGTGTCGTCTTGAAGGAAGCAACCAAAAATGAAATTTTGAAATATATCCATCTAAATTCAAGCTAACATAGTCATTCTTTAAGCATAAGGTTAAAGTGTTGAATATTTATTGTAGCAACCAAGCAACCATGACTTCCTTTCCATGAAAGCATACTATAGTAATTAATTAGATGAGTATGAAACGTGGAAACTCATAGCTATAAAAATACCATCAAAGATAGAAGTCTACGATATAAAAGGTATGTATGCATCTATAATGACTTCATATAGATCAAAGCTCTTGTAGACCTCAACTATATGAAATCATCATCTATATGATAGATTAAAATGTATGTATCATGGTTAGTCATGAAAATATGAATAAGGTTATGACCTACTTTTTAAAAGTATCATAAGGCTTGTATGGAAGTTGTCTTGCATAATAAATTCTGATCTATTTCTTTATAAAACAGATCCATGAAGAATCCTTTATAGGATAGTTAAATTAGATTCTAAAAGAGTTCTTCATACATTAATGAAGTAGCATGAAAGAATCAAAGTTTAGATGATGTATATACATGTGCTAGACATTTGAAGTATGCCATAACAAACTTGAAGACATTTCATTGCATATTTAGAAGCGAGACTTTGTGTATGATAATTCATGTAATATTACTTGCATTGTTAAAGGCCATGAATGATTTGTTGCATTGCATGCATATATTAAGGCTTTCGGATCGGATGAATTTTGTTCAAGCTTAAACATTATTACTTGCACTCTAAGATAGTAAAAAATTAGAATAAATATCGTTATCATGGAGAAAGCTCTTGGATATTCCTTTCACTTTTAACTTGATAAGCTTAAAATAAAGAAAAGGTTGAGTTCCTCCTCAAGATTGGAAATTAAAGTCATCTTTAGATAAATGAATCTCTCATGATGTTATTATTATGATGAAGCATAGGCTTCTTGGATGAAAAGGATTGCAATCAAAATTTAACTAAGAACACACACTTTCCAATAATGAAAAAATAATAAAGTATGTTGTGGGCCTATCATATTTTTCTTGAAAAAGACATTAGAACTCTATGATATGGAAAGGATACTTTTCACAATAGAAAGTTTGGTTGGATTTGCAAGAGGTATAAGATGCAACTAGGATTTATCCTACAAAACTAGAAGTGTTGGATGAAAATATTCTAGGGCTTGCAGATAAAACCCTAGATCTAGATTAACATTTCTAATGAAAAAATAAATCGTATCTTATACAAGGAAGGAATTACATCATGTTGATGCTGATGGAAAGGATGTTAAGGTTGCAAGATCGATCCAAGGAAGCTAAGATAAAGAGGGAGCTCATATTTCCTATAATCCTAAAAAGATAAATATTATATATCTCTTTTCTTTGATTATTACTATTGTTGTTGTTTTACTATTAGTTAGTGTCTTATCTTTATATCCTTTGTTTGGTTGTAATTATTCTTCCATGGCCTCCTAATGAGGATTGCAGATACACAGTAAAGGATTCCAAGAGTCTAGAAGTATATGGATGTGGTGGAAGAATGAAGCAAAGCATGTGACAAGAGGAAATTCCTAGAATCATGAGTTGTGCTGAGAGATATTATACTAGATGAGATCTGAGCTCAGAGGGACCAGGAAAATAGACAAGTTTGAAGTATAATTTAATTGTGCTAAAGAGAAATAAATGGTGGCTTCCATATGTATCTACAATATATAACATGAAACAGTTGGTATTATAGACAATTATGAAGTGAGAGTTGATATTAGAAGGTTCTCCCTGAAAGAGGGAGAGGATCACGACAAGGCATTTTCTCTAGTTGTGAGGTACACTTTTTCTAGAAATACTAGAATTGTTTTAAAAATTACACGAGGTGGATGTAGAGGTCATTTTTATGAATAAATTAATGAGGAAGAAGGAGCCTGCATAGAGCTACCTTAGGACTGTGAAGTACATGTAAATGAGTCACATGCTTGAAGAAGGCTTTATCCAAACTCAAGAAGACACATTGGCCTTGGTATTCTTATATCAATAGATATTGAATGAGTTTTTGCTAATCTTATTATTATATGATTTATTTCTGACTAAAGCACAAGGACTCATGTGTTAGAGGAAGCAATTGTGGTAGAAAGAACTACTTTTGTAATAGACAAAGCGCTCAAGGAGAAATATTTTAGCTTCAAAGGGAGTTGACCTATAATTTAGATATTATAGATTTCCATTGACATTTTCATGCTAGATAAAAAATATGCTAGAAAGTCTTAGTGGTAGAGGGAGAAGCAAGATTGCCACATTAGAAGTTGTTTCAGAAAGAGTACCGAGTTAGGGTCACATGAAAGTAGCCATGCTGGTAAATCCATTCAAGGAAGTAGATTGCTATATAGTTGAGTAAAGGCATGTGGATTAATATGTATTGAATTACTAGCACAATATAATTGATCAAAGGACAATAATTTATGAAATATGCCTCAAACAATGAAGTACAGTTGTAGGGATTCACAATATTTAGATTGGAAAGAGAGTGCAGAAGACAGAAAAAGTTCATAAGGATATTTCATCAGTTTGGGATCCATTATGATTTCTTGGATGAACAGGAAGGAGTCATTTGACACACTTAGTATTACAAAGTCTGAGGATATTATAGCTTGATTAGAAAGTTGAGAAGCAGCATAGATTTAGAGGATACTTGTAGGGTTGTCTTGATTAGGTGACGGTGATGACCATGAAGACAGGTCGAAGCATGGTGAGATCTATTACCAATATATGGTGCAGAAGGAAGTAGTTTGGCTTTAGTACTATTCTATAGTCAAACAAATTGTTGAAAAATCATTAGTCCCAATATGAAGTCTATATACTTTCTGGATAATCTTGAAGTGATTGAGTATGTCTCTCTTAGTAAGAGGGAGTAATGAAATTGCATCATCGAGTATAGTCATTCTCCATGTGTTAAATATGGCTACAGTAGGGAAAATGGTACAGAGTATTAATAACAACATGGACATACATTCTTGTTGTGTCAAGTACCTTTACTAGAATTAGGAAGAATGATCATACAGAGAATAGTCATTATTTGTATTTCATGTATGTTAAGCAGAATTAGGAAGAATTGTCTTAGAGGCCCATAATCAATTAGTTGAGTTTTTGTGGCCTTTCAATATCAATCTCATATTACTCTCAAGATATGTTGAGTGAGCCCATTTAGCATCATGCCTGGAATTGCTCAGTTAGAGTGTGTTCTTTGGATTTTGGAGTATATTACTCAAATGGATTGAGCATGCCCCTAGGGTTTCACCACAAGTCAAAGATATTGACCAATATGATATTTTCTTTGTTCACTACTTTTTCCTTCCTCCTATTCAACATTCCCTCCTTTTTCATGACATCCATCCTTATTTCTCTCTGAATTTAGTTCCAATTCTCTCCTTTTTGTCGGCACTGGCCTCCTCCTCCATGGAACTACTTTAATTGATCCCTTGTTCCTCTACTCCATCACAACTCATTGCAATTAGTTATTTTGTTGAGGCCTCCCCTTTTCATTCTCATCTTCTACATCTTCCACTCTCCCCTCTAGCCATCAATAGCCATACCTCATTGAGGCCACTCCTCCTCTAATCATGGAAACAAAAAGAAATATTAGTCGTATTACACTAGGGCCAAGAAAATGTCAAAGCCTCTACGTACAAAAACTAGTGTTGCACTTTGCAAATCACTTGGGAAGAAATAGATATCGAAATCAAATGAATCTCAAGTTGAGTTCCAATAATTGTTTACTATGGAGCCAATGGATAGTGTTCACAATTGATTCCTATTACAAGAGACACTAGGTCCTAGAAGACCTAGTACATGAAAGTCGTTGATATGTATTGACAAATAAAAACTTTGATGCACAAAATATTGGTTGAACACAACAAGGCCCAAGAATAAATTATACTTTATTCTCAACAAGAAAATTTCCAACCTAGGCATCAATAATAGGGAATAGGATGACTAGGCTCCTCGTCTCACCTAAGTGGGATCTTCCATAGGCTAGTGATGGTTCACTTTGAAGTATTTTTTTTTTATGTTTCTGCAAACCTACCTACTAATCCACTAGTTTATGTTATGTTCATTTGCCTAGTTTTCTAAATAGTTGTAAATGCAGTTATCTGGAACAATATTATCATATATATGGAGCATTTTTCATGACTTCAAACCCATTTTATTGCTACTACCCTAGTTTCCCTGGTGGCATGCCAATTTTCATAGATATGTGATTTTTTATTACCTAGTAATAGAAAGTATACCTAAACTACAATAAAAAATCATTCAAGTTAATATTGTTAAATGAAATTTAAAAATAAATTAAATTATTTTATTTTATTTTGATATACAATGTAATTTTTTTAACAATTTTATAAAAATTAATTTTATAATTTTAATTACCCTTAATTTTTTTTTTTTGTTAAGCTTGGGAAGATCAATCCAGTTTCTATTAAACCTAAACAAGTTTACACCACATAGATAAACCAACTGGCCTCAACTCACCCCAAAGGGAAACCAAGTCTGTTGGCCATCGGTCTGCATTGTAAGCCATCCAAACACAATATTGTATTAGTCTTTCCAGCCAAGATAGATATGTTTCTATTTCATGACCAAACACTACATAACTATATAAACTACTAATTGCAACATGGAAATTGAATGCTATCCGCATAAGACAAAATTATGCATGGGTAGGATTCTAATCCTTTTGTTCCTCTCAGGCAGATGCAACAATTGTTGGGTCCTTGATGGATGCTCCTAGCATATCGTATAGCTCCAGGATGCAAGGGATATGGCAGCCAATTATGTCCAGCCTAATATCATGTTTATGCAGCTGAAAGAGGATTTTCTCGATATCCTTCTTGTAGTTCGGAATTCCTTGTAGTGTCATTGCCATTCCCACTGAGATCTACTCCATAGCATTGCCTAGTAAAATCTCCATTAGCCAATATAAGTACAAAGTTTTCTTGAATTGAATGATTCTTCTGTGGGTGTTTCCCATAGCCTCACGTAGCTTGAGCCATAACTTGTTGTCTTAAGCACTAATGACGTCCACAATAAGTTAGATTTAAATGCAGAATTGGAATTATGCACCACCTCACCAATTCATTGTTGCTTGCAGCAGGGTACCTTTCACCTTGCTTCTCTTCTCTGCCATTTCTACCCACAATCATGCTAGGGTGGGTTAGAGCCCACAACCCACAATGGGAGAGGACTTGGCCCCAGCTCCTTCAAGCACCTTTCGCCCCCTCTCCATTTCTCTCATTTGTATGTAGGTCTACCAACCCATGCTGATGTTGAGCTCACATATCCCCCCTTGCATTTTGTTATATGTTTGTTGTGGATCAGTTACCTTTCCCCCTTTGCCTCAACCCTAGAACTTTTGCGTCGCAATTCTCTCCAACTGGGTCTCCCCCCAGATTTTATGGCCTTGCCATCACTCTGGCATGGTTCTAGGTAGCCCAACACTTTCTTTACGAGTTGTGGGTATGACTACATCCCAAGCCTCCTACTAGATGCTTTCCCCTGCCCCCAGCTATGCTCAATTGTGATAGTCTAGCTTCCCCCACCCTTGTTTACTGAGTGTGAAGCTTCCTATCCTAATAGCAAGTAATTGCCCCCCAGCTGTCATGGGTTTCACCCATTTGACATAAGGTAAATATGGAAAACCATGCCATGGTGAGCAGTTGCCTACCCCATTCCCACCAATAATTTCCTTTCCCCCAAATAGAACCCCTTGCACCCCAGCTAAACCACAACAAGACCATAATTATAGTTTTGAGATGGAGCTGAATAACATACCCGAAGTCTGCAGTTTTTCATTGACAACCCTAGTTCTTTGTGTTCTGATGTTCTCCACCATCTCAAAGACACCACCTTCTCCACAATCTACTGTGTTAAAATTGCACATCGAATTTCCTCTCCCTTTGTTATCCTACCTTGCTTCCAGTCCAGTACCTTGCCCACCTTCCCATGATGCAGTCATGCGAAAAGTCATCACAACCCCTACCTTGAGCATGTGGTGGATGGCAGTATTAAGTGCCCAAATACCCTTCATTAGTTCACCCTTGATGTCCCAGTGATCAGTTTGTATCTGGACCAGGATCATGAGTTGCTTGGACTCTACTTTCTTGACCCTGTCTATAGTCCTAATCTAGGATTAGCTCCAGAGGAGTGAATTTTTCATCCCAAGGTTGGACTGGCATGTTACAGATCCATTTGGGCACATCAACCCCAACTTACATATTAGTACTATTAGTGCCCATCAAACCCTAATTCAATTGTTGCATGCCCTAAAGAAGTCAACCATCAAAATGCCTAACTCCTTAGAAGTTCCATGACTGAAATCATCCAAAAACAACCTCTAAGAAGATTAGCATAGGTAAGCCTTCATTAGGGTGAACTAGAGTGCAGTCCAGTACACTGGTAGGGTCTTATGCAATGCACTTGAGCCCTATTTGGCTTGTGCTGAGCGAATTTGAGCAAAATTGCATTGGGGTTTGGAAATATTCTTATCCATTGGATGGATCTAGAAGTTTCCCAAGTTTATCTACTCCTTTGACCTCGAGTTTGGATGAGGTAGGGAGTTAAGGAACATTAATCCCTTTATCCCTTCCTTGATGGAACTAAATCCTAAGTTTGTGAGAGCATTCGTTATCACTATCTATGGCATACACCTATAAAAAGACCACTCATCTAATTGATCAAGGGCTAGAAATCATTGAATTATAGGGAGATGCTATTAGTATGAGACTTGAGTTGATTTCAAGTATTGTATTGATGTCAAAATGTCTTGCTTGTTATGAGGAGAGGATGGGATTGAACTAGAGGAGTGATGGTGAATCAAGCAAATTGGGTTGTAACTCTTCCTTTTACTAATAAAGTGTTCAAAGCTTTTTCCATATGATTGTGTTATTCATTGATGCTTTCATATGTGTACTATGTACTTGACTCCATACTATGTTTAATCAATAGATCATAATCGTATGCTTTGTTCAATTTTCATCTTCTGTCTGTGTGCGGGTACTCTTCAAGCAGAATAAGTACGGAAAGGAGTGACAGAATTGGTCAAGGGAGATAAGGAGTAAGCAAAATCTATAGGTAAGCTTCTTTACCTCTTATTTAATCTATCGATCATAGAAAAAGTAGAGAATGCTTTTCACTATTGTTCTAGACATAGCTACTAGTCTAAGGGTTTAAGCATTTATCCGTAGACACTAAAACAAATTGGTGACTCCACTAGGGAGTGATCATCCATCATAGTAGCTTATCAACCTCCTAAGACATTTCTACATACTGTACTTGTGTTCGTTGAATGAATTTCGTCTTCTTTCATCGAAAATTGAGTCAAAACTGTGTCAAAATTTCTTTCAAAATGGCTTACTGTCACCAATGCAGTCGAATGAAGGACACAGTGCACTACAATGCACTTCTTGCATAGACCCTGTGCGTAGAAGTGCACTGTCTCCCACTACTCCCTTTCATTGATTTGTAGCAACTTTAGAATTACCAAATTTAAATTGGCTCACTAAAGATCCAATCTTATATGCACCTTGGTGGCTGGTAATTCCGCATAAGTTACCATCTGACATTCTGAAGTTTAACGGAAATCCTGGAGGAGACCCATTAAATCATGTTATAACTACTCATTTGTGGTGTTCGTCAAACTCCTTAAATGATGATTTGGCCAAACTTTGTCTTTTCCAGAGAACACTTACTGGTCCAATTGCTAAATTGTACATTGAATTACCAAGAGCCTCTTTCGATAATTTCACCACTTTAGCCACTACATTTTTGACCCACTTCCAGTTACCTCTCAGATATGAGACTGGAACGGAACTCCTAACCAACTTTAAATAGACTACTACTACCCATATATCAGATCATATTCATGAGTGGTAGCGTCAACATCGAATGGTTAAGACATATGTTCCCAATAATCTTTTAGTTGAGTGGTTCATAAAATCCTTGTTACCATCAATCACTGAGGATGTGGCAAAAGGTGGAGTTGTCACGGAAGAGCACGTCATTGCTCATGCCCAATACTTGGATTTGATATACACATAATCCAGCACGCTTTATGATAAAATTCCCAATGCACCTCGAATAGCTTTCACTCTTCCACCACCTCCACAATTGAGTAAGGACTCTCATGCCGGTGACGGTGTGACTGGTTCTTCAAGCACATAGTCAGCAGGAAGACCATCTAGTCAAACTCTTGTTGTTTCCAATCAAACTACCAATGCATCAGAAAATATTATTGCCTCCGAGATTATGCCATGTCATATGACAAAGTCAAAAATCCAAAGCAACTAGTAGGCAACAAAAAGGGGAAAAACAAAAAGAAACAAGAAAATTCCTGTCCAGAGAAATCATCTAATTCCTCTACTTTGTCAAGGAAACCTCATTATCCATGTCTGATATGTAATGACGAGCATTATACAAGAGATTCGCCACATTGCTCTGAGGTCTCTAAACTTTTAAAGACTTCAAACACATCAGCAGTGTTGACTGATCCGTTTCCAACCCCAGAGGCACATTTGGTTGCAGGATACCATGCTTCCACATCCCAAGTACTCATGTTATCCATCACAAAGCCACAAAATGAAGTGTTGCTGTCAACAAGAAACAAATATTATGGAAATCCATCATCGTTGAATAATCAGGCCACTGATCAACCTAATCCTTTAACCTCGACTTCATCTAAATTTGTTCCACTAATTGTACCTTAATTGACAATAAAACCACCAAAAGGAGTTGTGCACAAATA
>APFE030299333.1:0-14305 GCA_000404065.3 Pinus taeda
ACTTGTATGACGTGCTGAGGGTCACTGTTTCAACCTTAGGTTCTAAAAATGGTACCAAAAAAGCTACATTCTGTCCTCTTTATGAAAATTCTTATACAAATTCAATTTGATTCTCAGAGAGAAAGTTATGACAATTTTCCCAAGGTGACCTGTTTGGAATGTAATTCAGGGATCTGCATAAACCCTAACTTCCTTAGATTATATCTCCATAAATATAGTGATACAAGATCCAAAATACTGAGCCAAGGTTCAGAACAATTTCTTCTCAAATGGGTTTTTTTTTAGCTTCTGAAACTACGTAGAGAAAGCATTATAGTGAACATTCCACGATGACCTGTTTTAGATGAAATCATGGAGCTTGCAAAAACCCTAACTTCCTTAGATCATATCTCTAACAATATAGCAAGACAAGATATGAAATTTGGTCCCGAGGTTTAGTAAGATTTCGTTGCAAATGCATTTTTGTTTTCACTTCTGAAACGTCTTAGAAAAAAAGTTATAGCGGAAATTCCACGATTACCTATTTGGAGCAGCAAAACCCTAGAATCCAAAGCTCTGATACCAAATGTTATGAAACCAAATCACAAAAAGATAGAAAAGATAGATCAAAGCCTTATAATTCAGCTTCTTTGAGGGGGAAACCTTCTTTAAATTACACAAATGAACAATTCATGGATGATACAAATGACAAAACCTCATTTCTATATATAGGAGTCTAACGGGTCACAATATAACCAAGCCAACCTAACAATAATAATAGAAAGGCACAAAAATAACAATAGTGGGATTCTATGGAGCACAATAATAAAAATAAGGGATACAATGAAAATAGTAATGGGGGAATCACTAGTATTATAGGGACCTAACACTCAGCATATTGAAACCGTCAATGATTTTGAAGAACAGGGTATTGAAGCCCATAGTGAGATGGATGAGCAGGGTATTGAAGCCCTTAATGACTTTAAGGATCAAGGTACTAAAACTACTGGTAAATTGAATGAATAGGGTATTGAAACCCCTGATAAAGTAAAAATGAAGGGCACTGAGACGTTTAGTAAGATTGATATTCTGGGTGTTGAAACCCTTGATGGTATTGCAGTGCAGGAACTAAAAGGTGGCCATGATAACTTTGACCTTGATGATGATGGCACATGCCTGGAATCGAATATCGAGAAGTCTGTGCCAAAGGAATTGACAGTGGATAACTCCACCCTCTGTCTGAACAGTCAGATAGAAGAGCTTAAACAACATGTTTATGGCCTGGAGGTTTTAAACCAAGCCATGAAAGAGCAGAGTGTGGTGCAATAACAAGCAAACGAAGAGTTGGTAGGAGAGGTGAAGGAGCAAAAAAGACAAGTTAAGATATGGAAATATCAGGCGTCGAAGTGTTATGAACATCTTAAAAGGGTGACCAAGAATCTAAAAAAGGCTTGAAGCAAGAAGGCAAAGACAATGAAAGCAGGGATTAACAAACAAGTTTAGAATTGAAGGAAGGCTCTTCTGTTTTGGTTTTCTTGCAGCAGGTAAAGGTTGTGTGAGGACCCACAACAGCTTAAGGAGGGGAGGATGTTGGTGGGCTAAATTACTTCATTTTTAACTCCCTTTTCCCTTCAAAACCATAACCTTAGACCTTTGTTTTAACCTTGCAAACCTCCCTATTCCTGCACTAGTCCAAAAATCGTGTCTTTTCTTGCTCTAGCTTTATATATCATGTTTAAGGGTTACGAATGTGCTTAATTAATCATTTTCATAGATTTTGTACCTTTAAATCTTTGCAACTAATATTTCTCTTCCTAAAAGTATTTGACAGGCAATGTATTGATAATCTCATTAGCATGGTCGACTGCAGGTAGGATTCCTGCACCACTGACGAGCCCTTAATAGCCATGATAGCTCACCACTTCATGCGGACACTATGTTCTACAACGATCAACTCAAGTTGGGCTTGGAGCGGAGAGGAGAGTCAAGGATATGGTGGAGTTTGGGTCGCCAACTGAATACCTAGATTAGCATTTTGTTACATCCGAAAGGCTTAGTATGAACTGTTATTTTTATTTTGTTATAGCCGTAAGGCTTAGATTGGAATGCTTGATGTAATTTGCGATGCAGGCCTGAATGAATGTATAAAATATAGGATTTAGATAGAAAATGGTAGCGAGCGATAACTATAGCAGGGATATTGTGATTTTGTTCTTCTATAATTTTGATGGTATCACCCTCGTTCTGGACTGGATTTGAACTCATTATTGCATTGTAATTCTATGTTGATGCATTGATTAAGAGCTGAATCTTTACGTTTCCTAAATAGGGAAACGAGCTAGTTGGCTAGGGCCCAAAAAACCCATCTCGTTTTCCCTCGTGTTCTTCTTTTTCGATTAAGGTGTGTTAATTTCGTTTAATGCAAAGTGTGAAGTAAATAGATGCTTTTATTCTTTTTCAAAGTTTAAATCTGATTTCATCGTTGTGTGACATATCCATAATGTGCATGCTTGATTAAGTTTAATCTTATGATTTCCTTCCTTGAAGTTTAATCTCATTTTTTCCTGGATCATGCAAGAACAAATTACTACACTAGTGCATTTACAACCTCACAGATTGATTCATTTGGTTCATTATAGTAATAGTATTTTATTCTTATATGATTGATGAGTCTTAATGCGATTCTAGAGTGCATGATTTTCAATCTAAAGTGTTCTCGATATTTCAAGCTAAACATATTTTTGATAATCAGGAACCAAACGCCCTTGTGATACACTAGTATGTACTTGCACTTCATCCTGTTTAGGAAAGATCAGACTTTATGCATAATTATTCTTAAAGAGAATCTTTCTGAGTTAAGAAGGTCATGAATGTAGATCCATTCATGTGAATAACTATTACATGATTGAAGCCTGTTGTCACAATTAAATACTATTTCTAGATTGCATGGAGAAGTTCCTTGATTAAAGAAGAGTGTGCTATGACTCTAGAAATTTAATTCTTATTTTAGATGTCAATATTGGTTGAAGCATATTTTGGGTTGAGGAATTTATTTTGAAAATTATTTTCACCTTTGCAAGTTCTTTTCCCAAGATTAGCACATTCTTTACTTTCTTATAAAAAGGATTGGAAAACTTGGTGCAGGAATCTATGTTCTAGTAGAGGAATCAATATCGTGATACAAGAACATAGTGCTCTAGTCTTGAGGAATAGAGTTCCTGCATGAAGACATAAATATTTAGT
Source organism: Pinus taeda (assembly GCA_000404065.3). NCBI lineage: Eukaryota > Viridiplantae > Streptophyta > Pinopsida > Pinales > Pinaceae > Pinus > Pinus taeda. The sequence goes on from APFE030299333.1 coordinate 3,223, forward strand.
ACAGGTATAAAATATACTTCCAACACCTAAACTTTTTTCTAGTACTAGTGCAAGCACATTGCATAAGTACAAGAATAATAGCTTAGTGCAGGGAGAAAGATCTATAAGAAGTCATATATCTTCAAGGGTCCAATCATTAACCTGAATCACAACTATACTGAACATAAACATAGAGTTACATTTTCATTAGTCAAATATTGTTTGCAAGAAGTTTGAGAGTTCCTTTCATTTATTTTCCTGTAAAAGTACTTTCTTTCACATTCCAGCACTAGAATATCTTTGGTGTGAATTGCCGGGTGATCTTCTTTTTGCTTCTGCAAGATTACAATTAAGGAAGTATGAATAGAGTTTGGAAAATTTCATTTCATTTCTGGCATTTCTTGTGCTTCATCCCTAAGTTTACGAAACTCCCAGGTTGACAATTAAGGGTTGAAGGAGTTTGCCTAACCGCAATTCCTGCACCCAACAACTTTCATCCAAGAGTTCATGTTCTTTTTCATAAATTATTTCTTGTCTTTTCCTGAGAATGTCAAAAAGGTTTTCCAAATTATACTGTATTTGAGAAAAGATCCTAGACCTGCATTTGATTCCTTTCCTTTGAAGATTGTGAATAAAAATCCTCCTTACACTTTTCTTTGTCAAGACCCTTCTTCTGAAACTTATGTTGATCATATTCAACTTGACGAGCCTCAAGAGATCAAGACTAATCTAAAAGCTTCTGTACATACTCCTATGCCTTGTAAAATTCCAGAGAGATACAAGACTCTCATATTACCTCCTATTCTCCATGATTTCCCTGAAAATTTTTATAAACATCTTCCTAGGTTTGATGGAGAATATGGTAATATCATTGCTAAAAAATATATTCAGAGTTTTGAAAATTTTCCTAACCCTTTTGAGGTTGAAGAATATGATGTCAGTATTATGATTTTTTCTCTATATCTGCAAGTCGAAGCCAAGAAATGGTTCAAAAACTTGCCAGTTGCAAGCATTTTCGATTTCCATCAGTTTTTTAAAGTCTTCCTTGATAAATGGGTAATCAAGAAAAATCCTTCTCTGATTTTAGAAGAATATAATCATTTGAAAAGACATCCAGGAGAAACAGTGCAACACTTTTCATCTATGTTCAATCAAGTATACTATTCAATCCCTGTTGATATAAAACCGCCTCTTGGTTTAGATCTCTTACACTACCCCGATGCATTTGATCTGGAAATGGAGTTTCAATTGAGAGAAAGGAACATTACAACACTCGAAGAAATGCATGAAAATGCAATATATGTGGAAGCTAATTTGTTTGTCAAAATGTCAATGTTTAAGGTAGAAGAAAGGGAGAACATAGAGAAGGAGTACCTAACATCTTTAGAAATGAAACTTGACATTTTGGTAAGCACAATGGAAGAAATGATGCAAAAGATCATCATGAGAGATGAACTTCCTGTTCAAAAACACCATGTCTCACTTATTGCAGAAGAAGAAGAGGTTGCTGACCCTAACCATTTTGCTGCTAATCCTTGTTACTGTAGATCAGAAAATGATTTTTTTTGTATTCATTTATGGAAAATCATGAAAATAGATTTGTAGATCAAACTGTCGAGAAGAAATCTTCTGATCTAATGTGTATGCTTGATGTCATTCCTTATATTGATGAGTTACCCAAGTATGATCAGTATGATGATGATTATGTTGTCGAAATAGAGGTTGATTATTCAAGGAAATCAACAACATGTTTTTGGTAGGAGGAAGCTCAATTAAAACAACTCAAATATAGCACTCAACCTATGCATATCAATCATGACAGAAAATTTTAAAGCAGGTGAAAGGTCTTTGCCTTTATGTTTCACTTCATTTCAATTTCTGAGAGAAAACTTTCCCAAAATTAAAAATCAGCAGTCTTTCAGTTTTGATACTGAGCATGGCGAAGATAATTAACTTCTTGATCGAGACTCCTTACCCTTATCCTTCTCCTCGTTTGCAAAAATAAGAGAAAGTTATAAGAAAATAGATAATCAAGTCGTCAACGGTATAAATGGGAAATATTCTCATGAATCGGTTGAGGATGTCACTTGTGATATGGAAGCTTCTTTCACTCCAGAATCGTAGCCACTGAGTTGCATTGAATTTCAAACCACAAATGAAAGCTTAGAACCTGAAACATATTATCAATTGAGGTAGTATGATTCGGTACCATTAAGTTTTGATTCATTTTAGTTTTTGAAGAAAACTTTTGATAATATCTCTGAAGAAAAGAATGACAAGCCTATAGAAAATCATGTAGTCTCATTGGAACCAATGTATAACAAGTTGTAGCAGTCTTCTCGGGTTCTCCATGATCCAATAGTTGATGTTTTGGATGATATCTCTAGTCAAAGTCCTTCTCCATTAGCTAACTATGATCTTAAAAATAGAGATGATAAAAACTTGATCAGACAACCACCTTCATTGCCTTGTTCAACAAGAGTCTCATTACAAAGCTCATTTTAAAATGTACAGTCATATCAGGACAATTACCAGTTAGAATTGCACGAGAGTAAGGATGAAAATGAAAGTTTATATTCATGGTATAAAGACCACCTAAAGCATAATTATAATATGTTGAATGAGCTAAACCTCAATGCACGTTTGTTTGAAGATCCTTTTGCTAATTTGTAGCAATAATCAAGGGAGATGATTTTTATTATATTTATGGATCATGTACATTTGTTTAGTTGACACTTGGAGTTACCTATGTTTTGTTTTTTTTCCTGCTTAAGAAAAGTGTGAGTATAATTCAAGTAAGTAGCCATTTGCTAGATTGGTTATATTGGAGGGATCATTTCACATGATTGTATATATATATATCTTCAACAGGTAGTTGGTTATCATCAAGGTTTGAAGCCTGAGGTGAAGGCCCTAATATCCCGATGGTCTGCTGCCATATGTAAGTCAATTCATTTCTTCAGTGAAGTCAAGTCAGTTTTAGTTTTTTCATAAGTTTAGTTAATCAGTCATTTGAGTGTCAAGTGTTTTATTTTGACTCCATTGCCCAATGGATGAGGCTACCTGGTCTACGGTGTTCTTGACACCTCCTAAAGGATCTGACATCCCCAGTTGGAGCCAATGTTAGTATCTATGAGTCACCAGTGATCAAATGTACTCTTTTCATGTGGTTGATAGGGTTATTAGGTCAAATTGTTATATTTTCAAATAAAATTTGATCATTGATCAACTCTAGGTCATTAATACTCCCTCCATATTCAAGGTCATAAATTTTCATCATGGTCTTGTCATCACTCCTTGGGATGAGTCACCAAAAGAGCATCTTGGTCATCATTGAAGGTCATGATATCATTATCATGCATACTACAAAGGTCCAAAGGTCTTTAATAATGGTTTTAGATATCCATTTGGTGTCATTATTAGGTCATATCATCCAAACCATTTAGGAGTCATGTCATCACCATAGTCACCATCAAGGAAGTTAGTAATTAGGGAATTGTTTTTTAAAGGATTTCGAAGGAACATGTACCACTCATGGAGATGTAACTTTTCCTACTAAAGTTCAAAACTGTAGTACACTAGCCTATCAAGTCATTTTGCAAAAAGACAAAGTGGTGTCACATCACCACCTAAGGAAAAAATAGACCTCCAACCTATAAAAAGACCAAGAAAGCACACCATTTGATCATTTCACTCTCATTAGGTATCTATACATCCACAAATAGCATTCCAACCCTCAGAGAATCGAATTTTTGTCACCAAGCACCATTTCACCTCCGTTGTTGTGTTTCTAGCAGCCCTCGCTGCACCTCTGGCAGAAGTGTTGCGCTTTTGGAGAAGGAGAAAAATCATCCATTGTAGAGGTTTTCATCATCAAATTATAGGTCCAACACATCATCATCAAGTAATTTAACTTCATTCATTCCTCCTTCATCCTTCCTTTCATCATTTTTCTCAGCAAGAGTCAGTGAATCACCCTCTCCTAGGGTTTTGTCCCGCTTTTGGTCTCATAGTCATTTTGTTTCATTTCTGTGGTAAAACCTTTACTTTTTATTCTCAAAAACCATCCCACATACTCCATATACCTCCCTTTATCTTTTCCCATGCCCATTTCCCTCATTTCCCTCACTTCCCAGCAAACCCTAGCCTATACTACACTACTAGGCGATGACTGTGTTTTCAAGATTTTACCCTTTTCCCCTAATTCATTTCAAAACTTCAAACCTCGATACACTCCCTAACACCTATCCCTACCCCCAAAAATTTCCCCAAGAATTTAGACAGCCCCTAACCCTTTCATTTCCCTCCCTCTACAAGACAGTCCCAAATCCCCTATTTTCCTAAAACCAAACCCTAATTTTTTCCCTCCTAGTGAGCTAAGGTTTTACCATGGAAGCAGAGACCACAAACACTAACAAGAAGAAGTAAAATAATGGATGAAATTTCTGAATAATTGAGCCATCTAACATCAAAGAGATCAATGCCTCACAAACACATCAAGAGGTCATTTGCTGCATACAGGGACAGTCTTACTTCAAAATCAGTTTCTGAAGTAATGAAGATGAATTTTACAAAAGTGAAAGAGGTTTTTGTCAATCATAGAAAAAATTAAAAAAAATCATTCATTATGTACACAAGCATCATATAATGGAATATATTAAACTTTCTTGGAGGCCTATTGCAGAAAATCAAATGTTTCCAATTTAATTGTCTCTTTTAATCATGATTTTGTGGCATGGATTACAAGAAAATAAAAATGAATTTTTGAAAACGAGAGGAGGTTTTATTAAAAAAATACATAACAAAAAAAATCTCTCTTAGTTTTTCAAGACACTATATTTTTAGAGAGATAGTTCTCCATCTTGGAGGCCTATTTTTGCAGAAAACACAAAAATTTTGACACACTGCCAGAAGCACAACGAAAATTTGTTGCGCTTTTTCCCTAGGCCCCAAAATGAAAAAAAATAATATATGGTTGGATAAATTATCACTTAAACATATCATATATTCCACTTGTGAGCCATGTAAGGCTCCAGTTTCAAAGAAAAATGCCAAAAACATGCTAAAAAACGGGTTTCTGCCACTATTTTGACCCCCTCTTCACGCTTTTGGAGCAACCTTAGGAAAACCCATTTTTCTTAGCCTTGGAGAGGTAATTTTTCATGATTGATGACTATAAATACAACTAGAAATCCTAATATTTCCAAATATACCTGTATATCATAAATTGGATAAGAAAAAGTTACTCAAAAATGCCCTCAAATAATTTGTTGCACTTCTATAAAATTTGTTGCGCTTCTGTCAGGATTTCCAAATTTCGAATTTCTTCAGTCAAAGTAAACATTGGTTGATGAATTTACTCCTTCGGGGTAATATTATGATGTAATTAAATGTAAATGAGCTGGTAAATTTTAATTTCATGTAGATTTATGCTTCATTAAGCTTGTTAAGTCAAAGTGAATAAGTTGGTCTAAATTGGGAGTTTTTCTTAACTTCCCTAGCTTTAAATTGTTCATGAGGGATTAGACCCCTGAGAGGGGGAAAGAGGTTTTTTTTTTCTATATGTATCCTGATCTATGTCATAGAGAGGGTTGGATGCTTGAGAATCGTAGATTGGAGCTAGTGTACACTTTTTTGTAGTAATATAATAGGCAATTGTAGCTATTATCTTGGGATTCTTGTGGTATGTTTATGTGACAGTGTTTTCATTTTTTATCATTAAGTTGAATATATATTTTTCTTTCCTATCATATCTATGCTTTCTTGTGATCATCTCATAGGCATTTAAACATAATTCATAAGTTATATGCTCTGTTTTGATGATATTTTCATGCTAGTGTTCTTTCTTTCGATGAGTGCATTCATGGTTACATGATCATTCTGATCCTCTATCTTTTCATACCTACACCCCCATGAAAACCTACTTCTCTCACTGAGCATACCTACCTTTCCCCATTATGTCTCTGCAATTGATCATTTGAAACCCTAGCCTAGTTCCTAGACCTTTGAGCTTCATCTAGAAAACCCTAAAGTCAAACACCATTGACATTAATATCTAGCCTAACATTTGATTCCCTCTCCAGTCACTTCATTGGCTATGAGATCCTTGAGAGAGCCCTCTATGATTTGGTAGGGCTAGCTACTAGATATAAATATTGGTTTGAGGTTACCTCCGTCAGTCTCCTTTCTCAGTTTTGTGACACTGAGCAGTGAGGAGTGCTAACACCTTCAAGGGCTGAAGTTTTTCCTTAAGAAGGAGGTCACAGGTCTGTTCAACAAAGAGGTGAAAATTATTCTCTCAATGCTACGATATCTGCTCCAAAAGGAGCACAAAATACCACAATAATATATGCTCCAAAGTGCCACGAAAAAACTACAGAGATATAACCTGAAAAAAGTTGAAGTCTTAGAAGATGACAACAGAAACACTTTAGGTTTGTCCAAGCTCTAAAGATCACTGGTATTTTGCCCATAGGTGAGTTGTAATTTGTAATCCCAATTTGCAAATAGTGACAATTTTTATTATTTATATAACAACTACCAGTCTGTGTTATTATGCCACCAGAAGGTAGTTGTCCACACACACAGATTCTTCCTCCACTTTATAGGTCTGTGGCATAAAACACAGCTACAGGTGACTGTAACTATAAGAGTTGTTTGTCCACAATTACATCAATGACAACCTTGATTAACAATCTCTACCTTTGTCATTGATGGAAATATTCTTGCCCTTCCAAAATTCTCTCCCCCTTTGACATCAATGGAAAACGGGGTGCCCAAGTACTCCCTCTATGAAGCTACTTCTTTTCTTCATCAATAGTAGTTCTTCATACGTATGCTACTCCCCCTATCATGGTGTTCTTCCTTCTAGAAATGTGGTGCATGATAGATGTGTTTACATTTATTCATGTGATGAACCAACTCCCCCTACCTGCATAAACTCCTCTAGCTTCTTTAGACAAGAAATATTTCTGCCTTGTGATCAAGTGGAAGAAATATTCAACTATATTCCATCAGATAAGTAAGGAATAATGTTCTCCAATGTAGTTTCTCCCAAGAGATTATCTGTCAAAAGATGATTGTTCATGTGTGACTCACCAAGAATTTCATAGGGCCCATTCACGGATAGCTTCTGTAAGAATGATTAAGAATCATAAGCTCCCCCTAATAGTATGCATGGTCTCCTTTGGCAGATTCTCATAATAAAATTCTTGGAATATCAAGGATGACTTCATCAAATCAAAAACACGTGTTTTTGGCTGGAGTGTTCAAAATACTTTAGAATTCAATTTACTTCCTTCTCCATACTTACGTAAATTTCTTCTCTGGCTTGGTTGTCATGGTTTTAGCTTGTTCAAGGACCCAAGTCAAGTTATAATCATGTGCCATATGTCCAATGTTACAACAATTAAAGCACTCCATCTTGTTCATGAATGAGAAATCATGAATTCTTCATGAAAAATTGCTTCTAGGAGATTGACATGGACCATTATATTTGTCTTTGTGATATTCCCTACAATCTTTCGCCATGTTCCCAAAGTTTGTACAAGAATAACAATTACCAATAAATAAACTTTGGTACCTTGGAGATGAATATTTCTTTGATGTACTTCTGAAGTCTTTTTTCCTTGGGATTATTTGATGATATACATTTCCTTTTGTATTCTTGACACTATCTGCAAGTCTTCTTGGAGTAGGATTTCTTCTAATATTGTCTTGATTCTTCTCCTTGGCTTTGTTGGAACTAGGAGCATCAACATTTCTTCCAGGCTTCCTCACATCCTTCTTGTTTGAATAATTAGGGTTTGCATCATTCTTGCTTAAGGATTCACCTGAATAGCCAAGACCTGATTTATCAAGGGGAGACCTTTGATGATCTAGGATGTCATCTAGGGTTTGAGAAATTTTAACGTTCTTATTTAGCAAGTCAACTTCCTTTTTAAGAAAGATAATTTCTTCCTTATTTTCTTTCATTCTTCATCCTTATTTGATAGAATGATATCCATTTATTCCTTCATCTTGGTTGCTTCAAGTTTTTGGGCCTTAAGAGAAGTGATTTATGATCTTAACTTGGTGATGTCATCATCTTTTTCTTCTAGTTGGCATATCATGGTGTTTCTCTCCTTTTCTGCTTCATCAAATTGTTGTTCTATGAATGCCAAATTTTCCATCACCTTCTGAGCTCCTTGTGCTTGTTTCCTTCCTTCTTCTAGTTGACATCTAAGGGAGGATACAAATTTATTGTATTGACCAATCTCTCGTTCAAGTTTGTTCAAGATCTTGAGTCATTTTTCAAGATGGCTTGACAAAGTTTCTTCCCTTTTCATTGCCTTATCCAATTGATTTGTCATATATATGACTTCTTCATGATGATTTCTTTTGTTTTGATGAAGTTCCTCCTTAATTTTGGTGAGCTCTGCATCTCTTTCTTCTACTTGAAGCTTGAAAAGGTCAACTTCCTTCCTTGTCTTGCCCTGGTCACCATCTTGAGATTTCTTCTTAAGTGCCTCAGTTTCATTTTTGAAACTGTTAATCTCTTCCATGGCCGCTATAAATTTATTCAGGAGATCTTCTTCAAAGCCTTCTTTTCTTTCTTCTTTTTCTAGGTTTTCTTTTGCCTTGATGTCATCATTCTTATTTTCAGCTTCGTTAATGGGTTCGGGATTTCCTTTTTTCTTTCCATCATCTTCTTGAATAGAGGTCACAATCAATGCTCCTTTTGAGTGAAGGTCATGAATTTCATCTCATATATCTTTTGCTAACGAACATTTTTCCAAATTGGCCTTTATAGAATTTGGTATCCCGTTCAAAATTTTCTTCATTACTCTTGTATTATACTCCTTGGATTCATCATCCATCGTGGTATCAATATTCACTCATTCCCATATTCCAACGCCTTGATACATTAAGAAATTTCTCATTCTTACCGTCCATACATCAAGGTTTCCATTGAACACTGGAACTTTCTCAATTTGATTGTATTTATTTTTCATGGTTGAGGAAGAGACATCTTTAGGAGGATTGGAGGCTTTCTTCCTTGGCTTTTCCATTTGTGTTCGAAGAATTAACCTTCAAGTTGTTAGGATTTGAGTGAAGGTACTGGCTCTAATTCCAATTGTTAGAAATAATGGTGGGGGGGGGTTGAATCAATATTCCTTTCCAATTGTTATTTTTACCAGTTAGATCACTTACATTTAGAACACAAAATGAATAATAAGAATAGTTTTTTTTATTAATTTCTTCGATAAATCAAGTACAATATATGTAGGGCTCCAACCCTAGATGAAGACACTGATATTCAATCTCCCAGGCTCTAACCTATATTTTCCAAGGCTCCAACCTTGTCAATTTTGAGGCACCAACCTCAACGACTCCAAGCTCTGACCTAGTTTCTTGAGGACTCTGATCCTGTAGGGCTCCAACCCTATCCTCCAAGGCACAAGCCTTGCCTTTTCGAGGCTCCAACCCTTTCTTTACTTTGTTAAGATATGTTTGGTTATTCTTCATGGCTCCCAATGTCTTCTTCAACGAGCTCTGTCAATCTTCACTTCGTCTTCACTTTAGTCTCCACATTGCATCATCAATGACAACCTTGATCTCTTAGAAGTTGTCACCATTGCTCTTCATCATATCCAACCAAATTCTCCAAGTCACCTCATGATGGCTTCAAAAATGCATCATGATATTTAAGAGTTTCTCCAAGGATTCAAGGAATCTTCAACAATGCTTGGTGATGCCTCAAGATGTCTTCAATTAGTTGTCCCAAGAAATGAAGGCTTTTCCATGGTGTGATCCAAATATTTAAGAATTCTCAAAAGTCCAAGAGATAGACTCCAATGATATCTTTGATAGTGCTTCCAAAACACCCTTTATTAGTGCTCCAAGTTGCTTCCAAATTAACTCCAATAATGCTTTCAAGAATGTCTTCAATAGTGTTCCAAAACTAGACAAAGATGGCTGCTCTATATCAGTTCAGTAAGTTTTCAACAAATCTACTACAACACAGTCTTCAAGTCAACACAAAAATTATTCAATGAGGCTGCTCCAGTTCTGCTTCAAGATTGCTTTAGATATGCCTCAAAAATTCATTCCAAGAGTGTACTTCAAGTCCTCACTTTTATACTCCACACGTCCAAAGGTATGTCTTAGGTCTGAGGCTTCTCTGTTCTAATAAGTTGAGGTTTTTCCTTGAGTCAACTAAAGTTTTCTTTTGTGGTGGATAAAAAAACTTTACTCCTTCAATGATACAAAGTCTGTTCCAATAAGGTCAAGTTCTTAATCCTTCAAAGTCTGACTCTTTTCCTTGAGAAGGAGGCCAAATATCTGTTCAACAAAGAGGTGAAAATTATGGTCTCAATGCTATGAGATCTGCTCCAAAAGGAGCACAAAACACCACAATAATATATGCTCCAAAGTGCCACGAAAAAACTATAGAGATATCCAAAACAAAGCCAAAGTCTCAGCAGATGACAACATAAACACTTCAGGTCTGTCTGAGCTCTAAAGATCACTAGCTTGCTGCCCACAGGTGAGTTGTAATCTGCAATCCAAATTTTACAAACATTGGCAACTTTTATTATTGATATAGCATCTAGCAGTCTGTGTTATTATGCCACCACAAGATAGATGCCAACACACACAGATTCATCCTCCAATTCAGAGGTCCGTGGCATAAAACATCATTGTGCTATCTAAAGATGTAGCTATAGGTGATTGTAACTATCACAGTTCGTTGTCTGCAATTACAGTGCCACGTGTCTAAATTTATAGGCCTCCACAGGGCCAAGGATGCAGGCTTTCTTGGACTAGTTCAAATCTTTTTTTTTTATATATATAAAGGAGGAATGACCTGTTATAGAGTTTTGTGAACCCAACGTTTCGGACTACTAAGTGAGTCCATCATTAGCGGATGTGTCAATAGATTTTAAGATATTAGTGATGTATCCAAGAGCTGTGTTTCAGAGTATAAATATGAGGTATGAAAGGAATACTATAAGAAATTTAGTCGGCTCATATCTGATTAGTTTGTTAATATATATTTTATTTTATCTTTATTATTATTATTATTATTTGAAAGAATAACTTCGGCGTAAATCACATGAAG
>APFE030299333.1:15401-32009 GCA_000404065.3 Pinus taeda
ATGTCTGTCTTCATGTGATTTACGCCGAAGTTATTCTTTCAAATAATAATAATAATAATAAAGATAAAATAAAATATATATTAACAAACTAATCAGATATGAGCCGACTAAATTTCTTATAGTATTCCTTTCATACCTCATATTTATACTCTGAAACACAGCTCTTGGATACATCACTAATATCTTAAAATCTATTGACACATATGCTAATGATGGACTCACTTAGTAGTCCGAAACGTTGGGTTCACAAAACTCTATAACAGGTCATTCCTCCTTTATATATATAAAAAAATATTTGAACTAGTCCAAGAAAGCCTGCATCCTTGGCCCTGTGGAGGCCTATAAATTTAGACACGTGGCACTGTAATTGCAGACAACAAACTGTGATAGTTACAATCACCTATAGCTACATCTTTAGATAGCACAATGATGTTTTATGCCACGGACCTCTGAAGTGGAGGATGAATCTGTGTGTGTGGGCATTTACCTTGTGGTGGCATAATAACACAGACTGCTAGATGTTATATCAATAATAAAAGTTGCCAATGTTTGTAAAATTTGGATTGCAGATTACAACTCACCTGTGGGCAGCAAGCTAGTGATCTTTAGAGCTCAGACAGACCTGAAGTGTTTATGTTGTCATCTGCTGAGACTTTGGCTTTGTTTTGGATATCTCTATAGTTTTTTCGTGGCACTTTGGAGCATATATTATTGTGGTGTTTTGTGCTCCTTTTGGAGCAGATCTCATAGCATTGAGACCATACTTTTCACCTCTTTGTTGAACAGATATTTGGCCTCCTTCTCAAGGAAAAGCGTCAGACTTTGAAGGATTAAGAACGTGACCTTATTGGAACAGACTTTGTATCATTGAAGGAGTAAAGTTTTTTTATCCACCACAAAAGCAAACTTTAGTTGACTCAAGGAAAAACCTCAACTTATTAGAATAGAGAAGCCTCAGACCTAAGACATACCTTTGGACGTGTGGAGTATAAAAGTGAGGACTTGAAGTACACTCTTGGAATGAATTTTTGAGGCATATCTAAAGCAATCTTGAAGCAGAACTGGAGCAGCCTCATTGAATAATTTTTGTGTTGACTTGAAGACTGTGTTGTAGCAGATTTGTTGAAAACTTACTGAACTGATATAGAGCAGCCATCTTTGTCTACTTTTGGAACACTATTGAAGACATTCTTGAAAGCATTATTGGAGTTAATTTGGAAGCAACTTGGAGCACTAATAAAGGGTGTTTTGCAAGCACTATCAAAGATATCATTGGAGTCTATCTCTTGGACTTTTGAGAATTCTTAAATATTTGGATCACACCATGGAAAAGCCTTCATTTCTTGGGACAACTAATTGAAGACATCTTGAGGCATCACCGAGCATTTTTGAAGATTCCTTGAATCCTTGGAGAAACTCTTAAATATCATGATGCATTTTTGAAGCCATCATGAGGTGACTTGGAGAATTTGGTTGGATATGATGAAGAGCAGTGGTGACAACTTCTAAGAGATCAAGGTTGTCATTGATGATGCAATGTGGAGACTAAAGTGAAGACGAAGTGAAGATTGACAGAGCTCGTTGAAGAAGACATTGGGAGCCATGAAGAATAACCAAACATATCTTAACAAAGTAAAGCAAGGGTTGGAGCCTCGAAAAGGCAAGGCTTGTGCCTTGGAGGATAGGGTTGGAGCCCTACAGGATCAGAGTCCTCAAGAAACTAGGGCAGAGCTTGGAGTCGTTGAGGTTGGTGCCTCAAAATTGACAAGGTTGGAGCCTTGGAAGTCCAAGTCAGTGCTTGGAAAATATAGGTTGGAGCCTGGGAGATTGAAGATCAGTGTCTTCATCTAGGGTTGGAGCCCTACATATATTGTACTTGATTTATCGAAGAAATTAATAAAAAAAACTATTCTTATTATTCATTTTGTGTTCTAAATGTAAGTGATCTAACTGGTAAAAATAACAATTGGAAAGGAATATTGATTCAACCCCCCCCCACCATTATTTCTAACAATTGGAATTAGAGCCAGTACCTTCACTCAAATCCTAACAACTTGAAGGTTAATTCTTCGAACACAAATGGAAAAGCCAAGGAAGAAAGCCTTCAATCCTCCTAAAGATGTCTCTTCCTCAACCATGAAAAATAAATACAATCAAATTGAGAAAGTTCCAGTGTTCAATGGAAACCTTGATGTATGGATGATAAGAATGAGAAATTTCTTAATGTATTAAGGCGTTGGAATATGGGAATGAGTGAATATTGATACCACGATGGATGATGAATCCAAGGAGTATAATACAAGAGTAATGAAGAAAATTTTGAACGGGATACCAAATTCTATAAAGGCCAATTTGGAAAAATGTTCGTTAGCAAAAGATATATGAGACGAAATTCATGACCTTCACTCAAAAGGAGCATTGATTGTGACCTCTAGTCAAGAAGATGATGGAAAGAAAAAAGGAAATCCCGAACCCATTAACGAAGCTGAAAATAAGAATGATGACATCAAGGCAAAAGAAAACCTAGAAAAAGAAGAAAGAAAAGAAGGCTTTGAAGAAGATCTCCTGAATAAATTTATAGCGGCCATGGAAGAGATTAACAGTTTCAAAAATGAAACTGAGGCACTTAAGAAGAAATCTCAAGATGGTGACCAGGGCAAGACAAGGAAGGAAGTTGACCTTTTCAAGCTTCAAGTAGAAGAAAGAGATGCAGAGCTCACCAAAATTAAGGAGGAACTTCATCAAAACAAAAGAAATCATCATGAAGAAGTCATATATATGACAAATCAATTGGATAAGGCAATGAAAAGGGAAGAAACTTTGTCAATCCACCTTGAAAAATGACTCAAGATCTTGAACAAACTTGAACGAGAGATTGGCCAATACAATAAATTTGTATCCTCCCTTAGATGTCAACTAGAAGAAGGAAGGAAACAAGCACAAGGAGCTCAGAAGGTGATGGAAACTTTTGCATTCATAGAACAACAATTTGATGAAGCAGAAAAGGAGAGAAACACCATGATATGCCAACTAGAAGAAAAAGATGATGACATCACCAAGTTAAGATCATAAATCACTTCTCTTAAGGCCCAAAAACTTGAAGCAACCAAGATGAAGGAATAAATGGATATCATTCTATCAAATAAGGATGAAGAATGAAAGAAAATAAGGAAGAAATTATCTTTCTTAAAAAGGAAGTTGACTTGCTAAATAAGAACGTTAAAATTTCTCAAACCCTAGATGACATCCTAGATCATCAAAGGTCTCCCCTTGATAAATCAGGTCTTGGCTATTCAGGTGAATCCTTAAGCAAGAATGATGCAAACCCTAATTATTCAAACAAGAAGGATGTGAGGAAGCCTAGAAGAAATGTTCATGCTCCTAGTTCCAACAAAGCCAAGGAGAAGAATCAAGACAATATTAGAAGAAATCCTACTCCAAGAATACTTGCAGATAGTGTCAAGAATACAAAAGGAAATGTATATCATCAAATAATCCCAAGGAAAAAAGACTTCAAAAGTACATCAAAGAAATATTCATCTCCAAGGTACCAAAGTTTATTTATTGGTTATTGTTATTCTTGTACAAACTTTGGGCACATGGCGAAAGATTGTAGGGAATATCACAAAGACAAATATAATGGTCCATGTCAATCTCCTAGAAGCAATTTTTCATGAAGAATTCACGATTTCTCATTCATGAACAAGATGGAGTGCTTTAATTGTTGTAACATTGGACATATGGCACATGATTGTAACTTGACTTGGGTCCTTGAACAAGCTAAAACCATGACAACCAAGCCAGAGAAGAAATTTACGCAAGTATGGAGAAGGAAGTAAACTGAATTCTAAAGTATTTTGAACACTCCAGCCAAAAACACGTGTTTTTGATTTTATGAAGTCATCCTTGATATTCCAAGAATTTTATTATGAGACTCTGCCAAAGGAGACCATGCATACTATTAGGGGGAGCTTATGATTCTTAATCATTCTTACAGAAGCTATCCGTGAATGGGCCCTATGAAATTCTTGGTGAGTCACACATGAACAATCATCTTTTGATAGATAATCTCTTGGGAGAAACTACATTGAAGAACATTATTCCTTACTTATCTGATGGAATATAGTTGAATATTTCTTCCACTTGATCACAAGGCAGAAATATTTCTTGTCTAAAGAAGCTAGAGGAGTTTATGCAGGTAGGGGGAGTTGGTTCATCACATGAATAAATGTAAACACATCTATCATGCACCACATTTCTAGAAGGAAGAGTACCATGACAGGGGGAGTAGCATACGTATGAAGAACTACTATTGATGAAGAAAAGAAGTAGCTTCATAGAGGGAGTACTTGGGCACCCCGTGTTCCATTGATGTCAAAGGGGGAGAGAATTTTGGAAGGGCAAGAATATTTCCATCAATGACAAAGGTAGAGATTGTTAATCAAGGTTGTCATTGATGTAATTGCGGACAAACAACTCTTATAGTTACAGTCACCTGTAGCTGTGTTTTATGCCACAGACCTATAAAGTGGAGGAAGAATCTGTGTGTGTGGACAACTACCTTCTGGTGGCATAATAACACAGACTGCTAGTTGTTATATAAATAATAAAAATTGTCACTATTTGCAAATTGGGATTACAAATTACAACTCACCTATGGGCAGAAGACCAGTGATCTTTAGAGCTTGGACAAACCTAAAGTGTTTCTGTTGTCATCTTCTAAGACTTCAACTTTTTTCAGGTTATATCTGTGTAGTTTTTTCGTGGCACTTTGGAGCATATATTATTGTGGTATTTTGTGCTCCTTTTGGAGCAGATATCGTATCATTGAGAGAATAATTTTCACCTCTTTGTTGAACAGACCTGTGACCTCCTTCTCAAGGAAAAACTTCATCCCTTGAAGGTGTTAGCACTCCTCACTGCTCAGTGTCACAAAACTGAGAAAGGAGACTGACGGAGGTAACCTCAAACCAATATTTATATCTAGTAGCTAGCCCTACCAAATCATAGAGGGCTCTCTCAAGGATCTCATAGCCAATGAAGTGACTGGAGAGGGAATCAAATGTTAGGCTAGATATTAATGTCAATGGTGTTTGATTTTAGGGTTTTCTAGATGAAGCTCAAAGGTCTAGGAACTAGGCTAGGGTTTCAAATGATCAATTGCAGAGACATAATGGGGAAAGGTAGGTATGCTCAGTGACAGAAGTAGGTTTTCATGGGGGTGTAGGGATGAAAAGATAGAGGATCAGAATGATCATGTAACCATGAATGCACTCATCGAAAGAAAGAACACTAGCATGAAAATATCATCAAAACAGAGCATATAACTTATGAATTATGTTTAAATGCCTATGAGATGATCACAAGAAAGCATAGATATGATAGGAAAGAAAAATATATATTCAACTTAATGATAAAAAATGAAAACACTGTCACATAAATATACCACAAGAATCCCAAGATAATAGCTACAATTGCCTATTATATTACTACAAAAAAGTGTACACTAGCTCCAAGCTACGATTCTCAAGCATCCAACCCTCTCTATGACATAGATCAGGATACATATAGAAAAAAAAAAAACCTCTTTCCCCCTCTCAGGGGTCTAATCCCTCATGAACAATTTAAAGCTAGGGAAGTTAAAAAAAACTCCCAATTTAGACCAACTTATTCACTTTGACTTAACAAACTTAATGAAGCATAAATCTACATGAAATTAAAATTTACCAGCTAATTTACATTTAATTACATCATAATATTACCCCGAAGGAGTAAATTCATCAACCAATGTTTACTTTGACTGAAGAAATTCGAAATTTTGAAATCCTGACAGAAGCGCAGCAAATTTTATAGAAGTGCAACAAATTATTTGAGGGCATTTTTGAGTAACTTTTTCTGATCCAATTTATGATATGCAGGTATATTTGGAAATATTAGGATTTCTAGTTGTATTTATAGTCATCAATCATGAAAAATTACCTCTCCAAGGCTAAGAAAAATGGGTTTTCCTAAGGTTGCTCCAAAAGCGTGAAGAGGGGGTAAAAATAGTGGCAGGAACCCGTTTTTTAGCATGTTTTTGGCATTTTTCTTTGAAACTGGAGCCTTACATGGCTCACAAGTGGAATATATGATATGTTTAAGTGATAATTTATCCAACCATATATTATTTTTTTTCATTTTGGGGCCTAGGGAAAAAGCACAACAAATTTTCGCTGCGCTTCTGGCAGTGTGTCAAATTTTTTGTGTTTTCTGCAAAAATAGGCCTCCAAGATGGAGAACTATCTCTCTAAAAATATAGTGTCTTGAAAAACTAAGAGAGATTTTTTTTGTTAGGTATTTTTTTAATAAAACCTCCTCTCATTTTCAAAAATTCATTTTTATTTTCTTGTAATCCATGCCACAAAATCATGATTAAAAGAGACAATTAAATTGGAAACAGTTGATTTTCTGCAATAGGCCTCCAAGAAAGTTTAATATATTCCATTATATGATGCTTGTGTACATAATGAATGAGTTTTTTTTTTATTTGTTCTATTATTGACAAAAACCTCTTTCACTTTTGTAAAATTCATCTTCATTACTTCAGAAACTGATTTGTAAGTAAGACTGTCCCTGTATGCAGCAAATGACCTCTTGATGTGTTTGTGAGGCATTGATCTCTTTGATGTTAGATGGCTCAATTATTCAGAAATTTCATCCATTATTTTACTTCTTCTTGTTAGTGTTTGTGGTCTCTGCTTCCATGGTAAAACCTTAGCTCACTAGGAGGGAAAAAATTAGGGTTTGGTTTTAGGAAAATAGGGGATTTGGGACTGTCTTGTAGAGGGAGGGAAATGAAAGTGTTAGGGGCTGTCTAAATTCTTGGAGAAATTTTTGGGGGTAGGGATAGGTGTTAGGGAGTGTAGGGAGGTTTTAAGTTTTGAAATGAATTAGGGGAAAAGGGTAAAATCTTGAAAACACAGTCATAGCCTAGTAGTGTAGTATAGGCTAGGGTTTGCTGGGAAGTGAGGGAAATGAGGGAAATGGGCATGGGAAAAGATAAAGGGAGGTATATGGAGTATGTGGGAGGGTTTTTGAGAATAAAAAGTAAAGTTTTTACCATAGAAATGAAACAAAATGACTATGAGACCAAAAGCGGGACAAAACCCTAGGAGAGGGTGATTCACTGACTCTTGCTGAGAAAAATGATGAAAGGAAGGATGAAGGAGGAATGAATGAAGTCAAATTACTTGATGATGATGTGTTGGACCTATAATTTGATGACGAAAACCTCTTCAATGGATGATTTTTCTCCTTCTCCAAAAGCGCAACACTTCTGCCAGAGGTGCAGCGAGGGTTACTAGAAACACAACAACGGAGGTGAAATGGTGCTTGGTGACAACAATTCGATTCTCTGAGGGTTGGAATGCTATTTTTGGATGTATAGATACCTAATGAGAGTGAAATGATCAAATGGTGTGCTTTCTTGGTCTTTTTATAGGTTGGAGGTCTATTTTTTCCTTAGGTGGTGATGTGATACCACTTTGTCTTTTTGCAAAATGACTTGATAGGCTAGTGTACTACAGTTTTGAACTTTAGTAGGAAAAGTTACATCTCCATGAGTGGTACATGTTCCTTTGAAATCCTTTAAAAAACAATTCCCCAATTATTAACTTCCTTGATGGTGACTATGGTGATGACATGACTCCTAAATGGTTTGGATGATATGACCTAATAATGACACCAAATGGATATCTAAAACCATTATTAAAGACCTTTGGACCTTTGTAGTATGCATGATAATGATATCATGACCTTCAATGATGACCAAGATGCTCTTTTGGTGACTCATCCCAAGGAGTGATGACAAGACCATGATGAAAATTTATGACCTTGAATATGGAGGGAGTATTAATGACCTAGAGTTGATCAATGATCAAATTTTATTTGAAAATATAACAATTTGACCTAATAACCCTATCAACCACATGAAAAGAGTACATTTGATCACTGGTGACTCATAGATACTAACATTGGCTCCAACTGGGGATGTCAGATCCTTTAGGAGGTGTCAAGAACACCGTAGACCAGGTAGCCTCATTCATTGGGCAATGGAGTCAAAATAAAACACTTGACACTCAAATGACTGATTAACTAAACTTATGAAAAAACTAAAACTAACTTGACTTCACTGAAGAAATGACTTGACTTACATATGGCAGCAGACCATCGGGATATTAGGGCCTTCACCTCAGGCTTCAAACCTTGATGATAACCAACTACCTGTTGAAGATATATATATATACAATCATGTGAAATGATCCCTCCAATGTAACCAATCTAGCAAATGGCTACTTACTTGAATTATACTCACACTTTTCTTAAGCAGGAAAAAAACAAAACATAGGTAACTCCAAGTGTCAACTAAACAAATGTACATGATCCATAAATATAATAAAAATCATCTCCCTTGATTATTGCTACAAATTGGCAAAAGGATCTTCAAACAAACGTGCATTGAGGTTTAGCTCATTCAATAGATTATAATTCTGCTTTAGGTGGTCTTTATACCATGAATATAAACTTTCATTTTCATCCTTACTCTCGTGCAATTCTAACTGGTAATTGTCCTGATATGACTGTACATTTTAAAATGAGCTTTGTAATGAGACTCTTGTTGAACAAGGTAATGAAGGTGGTTGTCTGATCAAGTTTTTATCATCTCTATTTTTAAGATCATAGTTAGCTAATGGAGAAGGACTTTGACTAGAGATATCATCCAAAACATCAACTATTGGATCATGGAGAACCCGAGAAGACTGCTACAACTTGTTATACATTGGTTCCAATGAGACTACATGATTTTCTATAGGCTTGTCATTCTTTTCTTCAGAGATATTATCAAAAGTTTTCCTCAAAAAATAAAATGAATCAAAACTGAATGGTACCGAATCATACTACCTCAATTGATAATATGTTTCAGGTTCTAAGCTTTCATTTGTGGTTTGAAATTCAATGCAACTCAGTGGCTACGATTCTGGAGTGAAAGAAGCTTCCATATCACAAGTGACATCCTCAACCGATTCATGAGAATATTTCCCATTTATACTGTTGACGACTTGATTATCTATTTTCTTATAACTTTCTCTTATTTTTGCAAACGAGGAGAAGCATAAGGGTAAGGAGTCTCGATCAAGAAGTTAATTATCTTCTCCATGCTCAGTATCAAAACTGAAAGACTGCTGATTTTTAATTTTGGGAAAGTTTTCTCTCAGAAATTGAAATGAAGTGAAACATAAAGGCAAAGACCTTTCACCTGCTTTAAAATTTTCTGTCATGATTGATATGCATAGGTTGAGTGCTATATTTGAGTTGTTTTAATTGAGCTTCCTCCTACCAAAAACATGTTGTTGATTTCCTTGAATAATCAACCTCTATTTCGACAACATAATCATCATCATACTGATCATACTTGGGTAACTCATCAATATAAGGAATGACATCAAGCATACACATTAGATCAGAAGATTTCTTCTCGACAGTTTGATCTGCAAATCTATTTTCATGATTGTCCATAAATGAATACAAAAAAAATCATTTTCTGATCTACAGTAACAAGGATTAGCAGCAAAATGGTTAGGGTCAGCAACCTCTTCTTCTTCTGCAATAAGTGAGACATGGTGTTTTTGAACAGGAAGTTCATCTCTCATGATGATCTTTTGCATCATTTCTTCCATTGTTCTTACCAAAATGTCAAGTTTCATTTCTAAAGATGTTAGGTACTCCTTCTCTATGTTCTCCCTTTCTTCTACCTTCAACATTGACATTTTGACAAACAAATTAGCTTCCACATATATTGCATTTTCATGCATTTCTTCGAGTGTTGTAATGTTCCTTTCTCTCAATTGAAACTCCATTTCCAGATCAAATGCATCGGGGTAGTGTAAGAGAGCTAAACCAAGAGGCGGTTTTATATCAACAGGGATTGAATAGTATACTTGATTGAACCTAGATGAAAAGTGTTGCACTGTTTCTCCTGGATGTCTTTTCAAATGATTATATTCTTCTAAAATCAGAGAATGATTTTTCTTGATTACCCATTTATCAAGGAAGACTTTCAAAAACTGATGGAAATCGAAAATGCTTGCAACTGGAAAGTTTTTGAACCATTTCTTGGCTTCGACTTGCAGATATAGAGAAAAAATCATAATACTGACATCATATTCTTCAACCTCAAAAAGGTTAGGAAAATTTTCAAAACTCTGAATATATTTTTTAGCAATGATATTACCATATTCTCCATCAAACCTAGGAAGATGTTTATAATAATTTTCAGGGAAATCATGGAGAATAGGAGGTAATATGAGAGTCTTGTATCTCTCTGGAATTTTACAAGGCATAGGAGTATGTACAGAAGCTTTTAGATTAGTCTTGATCTCTTGAGGCTCGTCAAGTTGAATATGATCAACATAAGTTTCAGAAGAAGGGTCTTGAGAAAGAAAAGTGTAAGGAGGATTTTTATTCACAATCTTCA
Source organism: Pinus taeda (assembly GCA_000404065.3). Lineage (NCBI taxonomy): Eukaryota > Viridiplantae > Streptophyta > Pinopsida > Pinales > Pinaceae > Pinus > Pinus taeda. The sequence continues at coordinate 25,915 of APFE030299333.1, forward strand.
AAAGAAAGGAATCAAATGCAGGTCTAGGATCTTTTCTCAAATACAGTATAATTTGGAAAACCTCTTTGACATTCTCAAGAAAAGACAAGAAATAATTTATGAAAAAGAACATGAACTCTTGGATGAAAGTTGTTGGGTGCAGGAATTGCGGTTAGGCAAACTCCTTCAACCCTTAATTGTCAACCTGGGAGTTTCGTAAACTTAGGGATGAAGCACAAGAAATGCAAGAAATGAAATGAAATTTTCCAAACTCTATTCATACTTCCTTAATTGTAATCTTGCAGAAGCAAAAAGAAGATCACCCGACAATTCACACCAAAGATATTCTAGTGTTGGAATGTGAAAGAAAGTACTTTTACAGGAAAATAAATGAAAGGAACTCTCAAACTTCTTGCAAACAATCTTTGACTAATGAAAATGTAACTCTATGTTTATGTTAAGTATAGTTGTGTGTCAGGTTAATGATTGGACCCTTGAAGATATATGACTTCTTATAGATCTTTCTCCCTGCACTAAGCTATTATTCTTGTACTTATGAAATGTGCTTGCACTAGTACTAGAACAAAGTTTAGGTGTTGGAAGTATATTTTATACCTGTACTAAATATTTATGTCTTCATGCAGGAACTCTATTCCTCAAGACTAGAGCACTATGTTCTTCTATCACGATATTGACTCCTCTACTAGAACATAGATTCCTGCACCAAGTTTTCCAATCCTTTTTATAAGAAAGTAAAGAATGTGCTAATCTTGGGAAAAGAACTTGCAAAGGTGAAAAGAATTTTCAAAATAAATTCCTCAACCCAAAATATGCTTCAACCAATATTGACATCTAAAATAAGAATTAAATTTCTAGAGTCATAGCACACTCTTCTTTAATCAAGGAACTTCTCCATGCAATCTAGAAATAGTATTTAATTGTGACAACAGGCTTCAATCATGTAATAGTTATTCACATGAATGGATCTACATTCATGACCTTCTTAACTCAGAAAGATTCTCTTTAAGAATAATTATGCATAAAGTCTGATCTTTCCTAAACAGCATGAAGTGCAAGTACATACTAGTGTATCACAAGGGCGTTTGGTTCCTGATTATCAAAAATATGTTTAGCTTGAAATATTGAGAACACTTTCGATTGACAATCATGCACTCTAGAATCGCATTAAGACTCATCAATCATATAAGAATAAAATACTATTACTATAATGAACCAAATGAATCAATCTGTGAGGTTGTAAATGCACTAGTGTAGTAATTTGTTCTTGCATGATCCAGGAAAAAATGAGATTAAACTTCAAGGAAGGAAATCATAAGATTAAACTTAATCAAGCATGCACATTATGGATATGTCACACAGCGATGAAATCATATTTAAACTTTGCAAAAGAATAAAAGCATCTATTTACTTCACACTTTGCATTAAACGAAATTAACACACCTTAATCGAAAAAGAAGAACACGAGGGAAAACGAGATGGGTTTTTTGGGCCCTAGCCAACTAGCTCGTTTCCCTATTTAGGAAACGTAAAGATTCAGCTCTTAATCAATGCATCAACATAGAATTACAATGCAATAATGAGTTCAAATCCAGTCCAGAACGAGGGTGATACCATCAAAATTATAGAAGAACAAAATCACAATATCCCTGCTATAGTTATCGCTCGCTACCATTTTCTATCTAAATCCTATATTTTATACATTCATTCAGGCCTGCATCGCAAATTACATCAAGCATTCCAATCTAAGCCTTACGGCTATAACAAAATAAAAATAACAGTTCATACTAAGCCTTTCGGATGTAACAAAATGCTAATCTAGGTATTCAGTTGGCGACCCAAACTCCACCATATCCTTGACTCTCCTCTCCGCTCCAAGCCCAACTTGAGTTGATCGTTGTAGAACATAGTGTCCGCATGAAGTGGTGAGCTATCATGGCTATTAAGGGCTCGTCAGTGGTGCAGGAATCCTACCTGCAGTCGACCATGCTAATGAGATTATCAATACATTGCCTGTCAAATACTTTTAGGAAGAGAAATATTAGTTGCAAAGATTTAAAGGTACAAAATCTATGAAAATGATTAATTAAGCACATTCGTAACCCTTAAACATGATATATAAAGCTAGAGCAAGAAAAGACACGATTTTTGGACTAGTGCAGGAATAGGGAGGTTTGCAAGGTTAAAACAAAGGTCTAAGGTTATGGTTTTGAAGGGAAAAGGGAGTTAAAAATGAAGTAATTTAGCCCACCAACATCCTCCCCTCCTTAAGCTGTTGTGGGTCCTCACACAACCTTTACCTGCTGCAAGAAAACCAAAACAGAAGAGCCTTCCTTCAATTCTAAACTTGTTTGTTAATCCCTGCTTTCATTGTCTTTGCCTTCTTGCTTCAAGCCTTTTTTAGATTCTTGGTCACCCTTTTAAGATGTTCATAACACTTCGACGCCTGATATTTCCATATCTTAACTTGTCTTTTTTGCTCCTTCACCTCTCCTACCAACTCTTCGTTTGCTTGTTATTGCACCACACTCTGCTCTTTCATGGCTTGGTTTAAAACCTCCAGGCCATAAACATGTTGTTTAAGCTCTTCTATCTGACTGTTCAGACAGAGGGTGGAGTTATCCACTGTCAATTCCTTTGGCACAGACTTCTCGATATTCGATTCCAGGCATGTGCCATCATCATCAAGGTCAAAGTTATCATGGCCACCTTTTAGTTCCTGCACTGCAATACCATCAAGGGTTTCAACACCCAGAATATCAATCTTACTAAACGTCTCAGTGCCCTTCATTTTTACTTTATCAGGGGTTTCAATACCCTATTCATTCAATTTACCAGTAGTTTTAGTACCTTGATCCTTAAAGTCATTAAGGGCTTCAATACCCTGCTCATCCATCTCACTATGGGCTTCAATACCCTGTTCTTCAAAATCATTGACGGTTTCAATATGCTGAGTGTTAGGTCCCTATAATACTAGTGATTCCCCCATTACTATTTTCATTGTATCCCTTATTTTTATTATTGTGCTCCATAGAATCCCACTATTGTTATTTTTGTGCCTTTCTATTATTATTGTTAGGTTGGCTTGGTTATATTGTGACCCGTTAGACTCCTATATATAGAAATGAGGTTTTGTCATTTGTATCATCCATGAATTGTTCATTTGTGTAATTTAAAGAAGGTTTCCCCCTCAAAGAAGCTGAATTATAAGGCTTTGATCTATCTTTTCTATCTTTTTGTGATTTGGTTTCATAACATTTGGTATCAGAGCTTTGGATTCTAGGGTTTTGCTGCTCCAAATAGGTAATCGTGGAATTTCCGCTATAACTTTTTTTCTAAGACGTTTCAGAAGTGAAAACAAAAATGCATTTGCAACGAAATCTTACTAAACCTCGGGACCAAATTTCATATCTTGTCTTGCTATATTGTTAGAGATATGATCTAAGGAAGTTAGGGTTTTTGCAAGCTCCATGATTTCATCTAAAACAGGTCATCGTGGAATGTTCACTATAATGCTTTCTCTACGTAGTTTCAGAAGCTAAAAAAAAACCCATTTGAGAAGAAATTGTTCTGAACCTTGGCTCAGTATTTTGGATCTTGTATCACTATATTTATGGAGATATAATCTAAGGAAGTTAGGGTTTATGCAGATCCCTGAATTACATTCCAAACAGGTCACCTTGGGAAAATTGTCATAACTTTCTCTCTGAGAATCAAATTGAATTTGTATAAGAATTTTCATAAAGAGGACAGAATGTAGCTTTTTTGGTACCATTTTTAGAACCTAAGGTTGAAACAGTGACCCTCAGCACGTCATACAAGTTCGCTCTTTGAACAAGTCTATACTCAGGTCATCGTGGGAGAATTGACATAACTCTTCATTGGAGAATCCAATCTTGATGAGACTTGCGAAGTTAAAAATATTACTCAGAGGGTTATCATAGGAAGAAATTACAGACCTTTGAGATCCAAAATTATAGAAATACATCAGATTCAATATCAAGCTCCTACAAAGTGAAAAAAAAGATGTGTAGTTTTTTTTAAATTTTTGCATAAGCTTGGTTTGAAAAATTAGTTTGAAGGAATTAAAAGGGCATAATGAAGCATTATTATCGGTAATTGATGCATCGAAGAAGAAAATTGAAACACCTAGTAAGCAACCTGAAAGCTCTAGCATGACTCATGTGTTGGGTTGTGTTATATTCTTTCCACAACTAACCCACGTAGTTAACTGGGGGTTAGAAGGGGGGCGAAGCCCCCCCTTCGTTGCACTGACTGCATATCAGGGGTAGTCACAGGGGGTTTGAGGGGTGCAGGTAACCCCACTCTGTGGGGTCTAGGGCAGTGCCCTAGAAAATTTTGGTTTTGGACCCTATGTTAGTTTGGGCGGACCTACCTATGGTTTTGTGCATGATTTTCGCACATGGTTTTGGACGCGATGGTTTTCGGTCCATGGTTTTGGATGCGATGGTTTTTGGTCAATGGTATTGGATGCTTCGGCATGTATAAATATGTATTATAACATTGAAAGGATCAGTTGGTATCAGAGTTGTTTTGGCTTCAAGGGGATGCCTTTGTTGCTGAGGGGTTTCACTCGGCCCTGTGGTAGACCTATTCAGTTGGAGATCTGGAAGATCGATTCTGGTCCTGAAAGAAGATGGCGAGTAGTGGAAAGATAGAGATCGAGAAATTTAATGCTCAAAGTTTTGAGTTATGGAAACTTAAGACGGAGGATCTGCTCGTGGATAAAGATCAGTGGATCACAGTAGATCCAGGTATTAAACTAATGGGAGTGTTCGATGAAGAATGGAAGAAGTTGGATTGGAATGAAAAGAGCACAATACAATTATGTGTCTCAGATTCAGTATTGATGAATGTATCAGAGGAAGCTACAACAGAGGCTTTGTGGGAAAAGTTAGGGACTTTATACCAATCTAAGTCTCTAGTGAATAAACTGTTCCTACGAAAAAAATTGTATAACCTGAGGATGAAAGATGGAGACTCGGTGATAGAGCATCTGAATGCATTTAATATTATGGTAAGTCAGTTATCATCTGTTGATATTAAAATTTTAGATGAAGATAAGTGCATCAGTTTGTTGTGTTCTCTACTAGATTCGTGGGATAGTCTAGTTATTGCAATAGGTAGCAATGCAAATGCCTTGCAGTTTGATGAAATAGTCTCATCCTTGCTGACAGAGGAAATGAGACGGAAAAATATGGAGAGACAGAATGGTGATGCCTTGTTTGTATGAGGACGGTCCCAGAACAGCAACAAAAATAAGTCATCGAGTGGGAGGTCTAAGTCTAGAGGGAGATCTAAATCTCCAGGAAAACCTGTAAAGATGGTGTGCTGGAAATGCAGAACGGAAGGGCACTACAAAAGTGACTGTAAATCTAAAGCTCCTGATAAAGGAAATGGATCTGATGATTCTCCTTCTGCAGAGGTGAAAACCACCTCCGATTAAGGTGGGGATGTGTACTTGGCTTCTTCAAGTACACATGTATATCACGAGGCATGGTTGATTGACTTAGGTGCATCCTTTCACTTCACTCCCCATAGAGAGTGGTTTTGCGAGTATGAGCAATATGATGGTGGTGATGTCTTCTTTGGGGATGATAGGAAGGATAGAATTGGTGGTCATGGAAAAGTAAAGTTGAAGTTGCAAGGTGGAAGGGTTAGAACACTTTCGGGTGTTCTACATATTCCTGCATTAGCCAGAAATCTGATTTCTATAAGCAAGCTAGATGAGCAAGTGTAAAAATAGTGTTCGAGAAGGATACCTGCAAGATGGTTTGGGGGGCACTAGTATTGATACAGGGATTTTGAATTGGAACTCTGTACAAGATGCAAGGTAGCATTGTTGTTGATGGGTGCAATAGTTCTATGGTTCCTGAAAGTGGAGCAGAAAATCTAGTGGTCTCTGGAGAGAAGATCATGCTGTGACATCAAAGGCTTGGACATATTGGATAAAAGGGCCTTCGAATAATTCATGTTAAAGGTATGGTAGAAGGTATGAGTAATAGCTCTCTGGATTTTGATTTCTGTGAAAATTGTGTATATGGGAAGCAGAATCGGGTGAGTTTCCCCTTTGGTGG
>APFE030299349.1:0-23145 GCA_000404065.3 Pinus taeda
GTACATTGTAAAAGAAGTTTCTTATTAAAGGAAGAAAGAGACGAATTGCAGCAGGTGGTTTTCACCCACATTGGGTTTCCACCTTATATCATGGTGTTCATGTGTCCTTCTTATGTGTGATGATCTGTATTGTTTTACTACACCTGATTACTATTAATATGGTTAATAATGTTCTGATGCACTTACTGAAGATAAGCTAACTGAATCATAAGATTACTGCATGTACTCTAGTTGCATTTAACACAGTCGCGTATATACGCGGATATACTGAACTGAAGTCGCGTATATGAATCTGAGTATGAAAATTGAAAATTATCTGATTTGATAATACTGATTCAACCCCCCTCCCCCTCTCAGTATTATTTCCAACAGTTATTTCCATGGACTTCATCATAGGGTTGTCAAGGATAATGAGATAGCATGATTCCATCATTGTTGTTGTGGATAGGTTGATAAAGGTCACGCACTTCATCCCAGTGAAGTCTACATTCTCAGCTAGCGATGTAGCATAGGTATCCATCAAATATATGGTCAGATTACATCGCGTTCTAAGGACGATTGTGTGGGACAAGGATTCAAAGTTCACTTCCAAGTTTTGTAAGGAGTTATTTACAAGTTTGGGCACAGAGTTGGCCTTCATTACAACTTATCATTCGGAGACAGATGGACAAACAAAGAGGGTCAACGGTATATTGGAGGATATATTTAGGATGTATGTGATGCTTTAGCAGTGGAAGTAGGAAGAGTACCTTCCACTGGTAGAGTACACTTACAACAATGGATATTAGGAATCTTTGAGGATGCATTCATTTGAGGCATTGTATGGGCAGAATTGCAGTACTGATGTCAGTTGGACTGATCCAGTTAACAGGGTGTTGATTGGACAAGACATGTTGGTAGACATGGAATAGTAAATGTAGGTGATCAAGAAGAATCTAAAGGAAACACATGATAGGTAGAAGATTTATGTAGATTGGAATAGGTTTTTCAAGGAGTTGTAGGTTGGGGAACAGGTGTTCTTGCACATCAAACCAAAGAAGAGGTCCTTACGGATTGGATCATGTGCCAAGATGACACCACGATTTTCTGGACCCTTCAACATTATTGAGAGGATAGGACCAGTAGCCTATCAACTTGCATTGCCTCCAATAGTGAAAATACATTATGTTTTCCATGTGTCATTGCTTAAGAAGTGTGTTAAATATGTTGATCATGTGATTGACTAGCCTATATTGCAGGTGGAACAAGATGGAGAATTCTAACCAAAGCCTTAGTGTATATTGCAAAACAAAGTGCTCATCCAATGGAACCAATCAATCAAGCAATTTAAGTTGCAATGGAAGAAATTTGGGCCCAATGAAGCTACATGGTAGATGGTGGATCAGATTCGGGCTATGTATCCTTACTTGTTTCATGGTTGAGGCAAAGCCGTTTTGGCATGGTGTTTTGGGTATATGTCTTGGTATATGTTTGGTGATTTTGATATACATATGTATATGGATGTAAATACCACCATGAGCTATGTTACAAAGCTCGAATAAGTGGTATGGGTGTCATGTCATTATAATGTTATGTTTTTAATGTTTTCATGTTGCTTTTCTTCTCAGCGGGTTGATCATTGTAAATACTACAACGAGCTAAGTTATAAAGCTCCATCGTCAGTATATTTTTCTTACAACAATTTTGTGGGTATAGATATTGTTGAAATCTAAGAACAGTGTTCCCCCAAGGTGGAGGGTTCTATAACAGCCCTGGTGAAAATTCCATGTAATAAAAGTTAATAACATAAAAATAATAACCTTGGTTGATGGGATACTTATTCCAAGCTCAATGTTGGGCCAAATCCTAGTGATGGGGATCACTTATGATTGTTTAATGGCTAAGAAAATTGGAAAAGGAAATGGCTAAGGCTTTGGAAAGGAAAAATGGCATTTTGTCTCATTTATTTATGAAAATAATGGAAATTAGGAGAAAAGGGACGTGAAAGGTCACATGTTTCATGTGAGGAGGAAAATGAAGTAAAATAATGGGAAATGAAGAAAATAGAGGCCTCATTCATAAAAATGCTTTTGAGAATTGGGTGGTAACCTTTTTTCGGTTTAGTTTTGGAGCTCTCTCTGTCTCTCTCTCATACTATTGGATACTTAGAATTTTTTTGGAGCACTCATGGAGGGTGTGACATACTTGGATTTTTGGAGTAAAAAGGAAAAGGAAGAGTAGGAAATCCTAAGACGATATCAAGATCAACAGCTACAGTGGGTTTTTCTTACATGTACTGAGTTGCATGTATGTTTTCCTCACTAGTTTTGGCATGCATGTGGATTATCAGTCATGATCTATCACTAGCATGGAGGATTCCCTAGATTGACAGTGGATTACCTAATCTTGCCATTTCCTAGATAGCGATGGAGATTGTGGGTTTACTTCCTTGTTTTTCTTGTTGGTTCTCATGTTTCCTTAGCTTGGGTTGAATTACTAGTTCCTGGAGCCTTGGTTGGAAAAATGATCTGGAGTCGTGTAACAAATTGGTTTGAGTTACTAGTCCCATAGCCTTGGTTGTACAAACACATTGGAGCCCTTGGTGGGTTGAGTTACTAATCTTGGAGCCTTGGTTGGACAAATTCTCTGGAGTCCGATGATAACTATGGGTTGAGTTACTATTCCTAGAGCCTTGGTTGGTACAAATGCTCTAGAGCCTTGGAAGGCTTGGATAGAGATAGATCTGATGATGGTTTTGAAATGTTTGATCATGAGGTGGAATCACTATTTGATGGGTTGATGTGGATGGAATTTAGAAGCCCTAGATGGTTTTGGATTGATGTGTTCTATGAGATCCCACATTCAAGCTTGGAATATGGCACAACGGTGAATGGACCAAGAGAGATTTAGCTCAGCCATCCTATGGTCGGGTGGAACGTGGAAGTCCCATCCCATGTTTGGATTTTTCTTCATCAATATGAGGTTATTTATTCCTGTATTTCTACAAGTATTATATTGGATTATATGTGGTTTATATGGTTGTGAGTACATTGGTATTTGTGCTGCTATTATGTTGGTTATATATGTGTTTTATGATAGTAGAATGTATGGCTCTCATCATGTTTTTACTTGTAAATGAATGATCAATGTATCTGTGGCCTAATGGGTCAAATGGCAGTCAATGTCTCTTAGCAATTCTAAGCTAAGTATGAGACCCCTATGCTCATATATGTTATTTACACCTGTCGATTACATATTGATGATATGTTTGACGAAATGCCTCTCATGGCTAGTAGGGGTCCAGTCAAGGTCTTATTGCAGTAACTGCTTTTGCATTGTCATTTCCTTATTATCTTACTATTCTGAAGATGTCATTCCATTATGAACAGTGACCTGGGATTTGGGCCTAAAAAAGTGGCTCAAATCCCACAGGTGTTGGCACAATGCTATGCAAAAATGTTCCTATGCACTGGCTTGCAGACCTATGAGAGTGCCTAAAGGTCCTTGGACCTTGGCATGTCGATAGCATGAGGGCGTCTAAAGGTGAAGTCGTCCAAAAGCTCAGTGGGACCCAGGGGCTGGTTGGAGGAAAGGTTAGATTAGTCCCTGAGGGTCCTAATGGTCATGTTGAATGTTTGTATGGTGTGTTTGTGTTGGTTCTACTTCCTTAACATGACTTAGGAGGTCAAATCATATCATAGTGACCTATCGTTGCATGTTTACCCCGACTAGGTTGTTGCTTGGGTAGATGTGGGAGGAGGGTGTTACAAGTAGAAGATGATGGACGGTCAACTATTGCCTCAATGCATTTTTTCGAAATATAAGGTGGAGGAGGAGGTGCTTGGTCTTCTCTTTTAGGAGAAACATAAGGCATGTCCTATAGCTCTGACATATAATGATCATGCGACTGACGACCATGATCTGATGGGGTTGTGCTACTATAAGAATCATGATCACCACCCTCATCATCATCATCATGATCCCCACTCTCATCATCATGATCATGATCACCACCCTCATCATTATCATCATCACCACCATCATCTAATGTATCTGTTGTTGCATGCATTGCATCCCTCATTGATGGTAGTACACTACCAGATCTAATGATATGATGCATAAGAGACATCATATCGCACAAACATTCCCTGTAAAGATCCACAAACCTAGGATTAGCATTTATATCTTGAGCCCTCCTAGGGTGTAATCCCTCTTCAATCAAAACTCTAGCCAATCTATCATAGTAGTCCATCCAAAATCGTAGACCAACCCTACAACCCCAGACACCCATGCCCCCCTTAAGGATGTGCCTCACCCTATTGGTCTTCACCCATCTCCTCATCTCCTCCATCCAGTGGCGGAGGAGGCATATCCCCATTGAATGCGCTGATGTCTACAAAATATATACTACACAAAAATAATTAGACAATTTCATTAAACAACTTAATAAAACAAGTTAAAAAAGTTACTAGAATAAATTATATTCTAATTAATTAAAACAATAAAATGAAACTAGATTAATTTAATGAAAACACTAATATTACCTCTGTCATCTACAATCTCATTCAGTGTGAATAGGATGTTAGGACACTATCTCCAATCAATCCCTGCATACAAAAATGCCAATGCGACAAATGCATGGTCATTCTCACTTGCTAGTAGTGCTAATGTCTTGATGGAAATCTTGTTTGGATACTTTGGCGGGTTGTAACAACCCTGGTCAAAAATCCATGTAATAAAAGTTAATAAAGGAAAAATAATAACCACAGTTGATGGGACACTATTCCAAGTGTTGTAGCATTTTTTGGTTTTGGTAAGTTAGAATCAATCAGTCAAAAAATGAAGATTATTTCAAAAATGTTAAGCTAGGATATGGAAAAAAAGAATATTGAATAAAAAATGTTAGGAAATATTTTGATAAATATGTCCATATCAACTAAAATGTTAGAATAGATGCTCTAAAAAATGAAGGCAAAAATAAAATGTTAGGTTAGAAAGAAAAGAAAAAACAATAAACTCTGAAAGTGTTGCAAGTCTAAATGCCACACTAGTTTATACAATCCAATTATACAGTTTAATCATTATTGGATTTGTATTAAATTCTTGTTAATAGATAGCAATAGGTAGCAAATAAAATTGGCTCAATAGTTTAAACTGAGCCAATGGAGGAAATAAGGGATAGAGGTAGATTAGTCATAAAAATAAAATATTGAGTTGCTAACTTAAATGCACTCGGATAGATAAATGAGAAATCTTACGAGTAAAATGGTAGGTAGACATGTGAAATGTAATTTGAGCATCAATTTTTTTTATCCTAAGCAGTAACATTGGAAAAACATACATTCAATGATGGTTTTAATTAACCTAAAGTTTTAAAAGTTGCAATGTCATTCCATAAATATTTCCATTCATCCATTTATTCGCTATAACCTGCAACTGTCACATCCGCCCTCAAAGTCATGACCCTACCATCACTTCCTCTTATGTGTTAAATATGCCCCACCTCACCTTTCATCCTGCATGCGCACCCAAGATTTGATGGCCCATGTCCCTCCTCGGCCCTCATTCACCGTCCGAACTTTATTGGCAGGGGGGGTCCAAAATGGTCAGTTCCTAATACTGCCGACATAAACAACCTTTTGTAATTTTTACCGTCAAATGTGGCATATCAAGTGACCGTTTACTGCCACTCCACGTCGCGCTCCATGTCACACTCCACCTCATGCCTACTATCCAATCAACTGTTGCCTATCCATTATCCATACAATGTCGCTCCCGCGAATTTATGATTCAAAGACTAGTTAATTAATCCTGTTGGGTTATTAATGCAAAATTCAAATGTTCATTGCCACCCCCACTCTAATTTTTCCATTATAAACCATGTTAATTCATGAAAATGTTTACACAATCCATTTCTATAACCAAAGCTAATCATTGGAGGTTTCTTCGCCATAGCTCGACCATTGTCCGACATTAAGCAAATATTTTTCCTTTTCAAGAAACTGACATTCAGGTCCACTTCCTCATTTTACGGTTATATTGTTTTGACTGTAATAACTCTATTTTAGCCCTATTTATGTCATCTTCAGTATGCAATTTGTTTGACAAAATGCCTCCAAAGGGAAAAGACCTTGCAAGAGTCCCAAATCCTCAGATTCATCCACAAGTCGACTTCCATCATGCCCCATTAGTCGATAGATATGGTAAAATCATTGAGACTTCTTCTCAATTTGATTTATATGAAATCTATTGTTGGATGGAATATCAACTAATTGAACAGGAAATTGAGATAGGACTCTGGGACTCCCAATTCCCTCACTATATTTTTCCTCAAATACACAGAGCCCCTGAGTTTGTGAGGAAATTTCATGAATCTTATGATCCCAGTCAGAGATCAATTATTTCACCCACAAGATAAATCCTTTTCCTAATCAATTCTGATTCCATTGAAAAATGTTGCAGGCTCTTGCTACTACACCAACCCATCCTTTTTCCCATGAGAACCTAATAGAATCCTATCAAAATCTAGAATTTACTAAAATATCCCAGACCCTTGAACTCTTTCTATCTATTGATAGTCCTCTGCCTAAAAGAAACCCTCCTTATGATTCATCTATTTTCCCTGATAGAACCAAGAAAATCACCTCTATTTTGTCCTATTTGCTTGGTTACAACTCTGATCAAAATTTTAACGAAGCCATCCTTGGTTTCTTATTTATCTTTCCTACTAATTCTAAACCCACTGCCATTTATGATTTTAGTCAATTCCTAGTTGAAGCAATACATGAGCAATTTGTCAAGTTTAATACTAAAGAAGTATTCAAGTATGCTTCAGTACTTGTTTACCTTTTTATGTCTTTTCAGGGAGACAAATTCCCATTTTATTTACAGAATATAGATGAGGAAGGAAATCAACAATCAATGATATTCTGGACTTCAATGGTAATGAAGGAGAAAGAAGAATTTACATATAAACAGTTCATAGAACTGTTTATTCATCTAGCGATCAGCGTTATGAGAATCACTCCACTACCAAGGATCAGTGAGGATATTGTCAAAACATTACATTTGGTTGATCAAACTGCAACAGGGGATTGGTATTAATACCAAAACTATATAGAGATCAGGGTTTATGGTTGTGAGCTTCCACCCTAAAAATTGCCCAAGTACCTGCCTATCATAACATTTGCATTGGAATATATAAGGCAGAGGTTAAATGTAGATGAAGTGCACTTTGTGGCTGTAAAGAATAATGAAAATTCAAGATGAAATCCCAAGTTGGTCCATTCATTTGTAACACCAGGGTAGCAGGAGAGGAAGCAGAAAAATTACTAAAGGAGATGAAGTTTGGTCTCAGCTTCACTTGGTCTTATGACCCAATGGGAGTATTTTCCAAGCTTAGGGTGGAGAACAAATTTATAGAATATCATCACACATTCATTCTTGAGATAGAACAATATGAAAATCAGTTGGAATGGGTAGAGAACACTCTCCAAGAAGTTATAGAGCAGGCAGTTTCTACATCAAACGTGAAAACTCCACTTGCACAAGAAAATACAACCAAGAGAGGGAGGGAGGAACAATCATCCCCTACAACTGAAGCATCAAGCCAGGGTTTTAGGATTGTACATAGAAAGAAGAGACCTAGAATCTCTATGATTGTAGGTGCAACACATGAGTCTCTGAAAACCACATTTGATGGACTTGGAGAGACTATGCTCCCTACATAGTCTGGCGCACAATCTACGCAGTCCCCAACTCATTCCACTACTTCTCAGGAACAATAGGTAACCCAGACTAGTGGGAGCACTCAGAAGGACAAGGAGGAAGACATCTTTCATGTTTTCATTGAGATAAAAGAGAAGAATGAAGAGTTGAAGTTGAACACCTACACAAAGTTCTGGAAACATTCCTCCAGTTCTCAGGCTAGACTTCTTTCAGCCTTTGACTCTGAGAAGGATAAAATGCATTTGGCTTATCTGCAGGCTCAGGTTCCACACCCTAGGACTACTTCTCAATATCAAAAGCATACCTCTTTTGAGTTCAATGTGAATGATGTGCATCCAATTGATCAAATTGAGATGCACAAATAAACTGGGTAGATGATTGCTTCCACCTTGACAAGCACTACCATGAGTATGTCAAAAATGTAGGTTACCTTGGCCAACACTTAGTCACAACTTAAGTTGGATAAGATCTCCTCATTAGCAAAGGATACCAAGATTCAATCCTTGGAGAATCTAGTGTTGAAGATGCGATATGATCCCTCAAACATAAATGTTGCAGAAGAGCTTATTAAGAAAAATAATGTTGAAGTTGCAGCGTTAAAGAAGTAGCTAAAATTTCCAGCTACTGAGGACCCAATGCTCAAAGAAATTGAGGAGATAGAAACTCAGAAGTCTGACATGATAAACCTCATCATAGAACAAAATATGCAGATCAAACAAATGTAGGAGAAGATGGAGAAAATGGTCAAGGAAAAAGAGGAAGTTGTTAACAAGGCTCAAACTCCAATGGATATATTCCCCCTTACAACAATTCCCACCACCAAAGTTTCCACTTCAACTACAACATCGACTATAGGTGCAGCAGAAGGAGCTAAACAGCTTGTTGAAGATATTTAGAACCTGTTAATCCACATAGGAGAAATTAATAAACTGAAGATTGAACTCAAGGAGTTATGGCTTATGAAGTTAATAGCAAACAGTTCACATGCAGCCAAGTTGAATAGAATCAAAGGTCAGATTGAAGTATTATGAAGGGAACTCATGGAATCTTTCATTTGAAACAAATTGGGTTTAGCAAAGGAAATTCCGTGGGAAGATATTATAGAACCAATCAAGGATATTTTTCCCTATATCAAGATAGTGTTTGATCAGAAATATCCCTTAGAGAAATCCCATGAAGCAGTTGAAACCATTACCAAACAGCTTGAGGATATGCCAGTAATTTCCTTTGATGTAATCAAGTTCCTAAATTCAAAAGACAATTATGAGCTTGATGAATTAGGCATAAGTGATAGAACATTAAACTCTATTGGAAGTAAAGAAGATCATCACTAAGAAAAACCTCATCCTTCAGCTACAAGAAAAGTGCAGCAATGTTAAAATACCATAGTTCGGAGGTTTTCCAGCAAGATAGAACCCTTGACCAGCAAGGGTTTACCCTCTACGCTTGTGATCAATGACAAATTGATGCCAAATGAGGATTATGTTCAAAGGCTGACAGAGGTGGGAAAACATACAACTTCAGTTTCAAACATCATAGATTCAACAACATCGGTACTTATAGTAAATACACTAAGGGATACTTTCTTTATTTTGAATGAAATCAAACACATATTTTTAGTAAAACCCACTTTTACTAAATATACAGAGATGAATGAAATCTATAAAAGAGTAATTAAAATATCTTTTTGAGAAAAGAAACATTGGGAAGAGTTGACATATTTACTTGACTGAAGGGTGATCTAACAACATTTAGTTTTCGGAGGAACGATCAGTTAGCTTCAACAGTTTTCAATTTTTCTAGTGACAGTCATCAACACCTCGGCACCAAAATAGTGCCAGATCATCTAGCAGTTTTTATTTTTGATTTTGTAATAATCTATTTTTGTAAAAATAGTTTAGGATATTTCTCAGTTCCATTGTTGTATAAATAACTCTCTTCATGAGTTATCAAGGTTTTCACCCTTGAAGAAGCATTTTGAAGCCTCAAATGTACTTTGAATTTTTTGGATCATTAATATAAAATCAAAGGATTTTTAATTCTGATTTACACAGTGTTATGTTTCCTGTATGTTTTTCTAGCATTATTTATTATGTTTTTCTTCATATTCTTATGTCTTGCAAAGATAACTAGGTAGGAATAATTGAGTTTCAATCTATTCCTATAAGCTTCTAAAGTGATAATCTATAAAGAGAATGAATTAATGAATTGTTTATTTAATTAATTCCCTCTAAATCAATAAATCAACATCTTTTGTAAGCTTAATAATATTATGTTAAACCTTCTTAACATAGTTTAAAGGTTTTCATACTTATGATTATTTAATTTTCAATCTCAAGATTGTGATAATCATATCATTTCTCACTTTTTTCTCACCACCATCTTATAAGCTAAAATCACTGTGCGAATTTTAATAACAGCCCTCTGTTTAGATATTAATATTATTCAAAAGGTTAAGCCTCACTGTTTTAAATCAGTCTCCTACATTGGTCCTCCAAATTAAAACAAAACTCCCAAAACAATTATCTTAGATGCCCTAGCATGATAGCTAACCATTATCATCTTACAGATACAACATCAATCTGGCATAGCTTCCAGGGACTCGAATTTCATTAAGTTTTCCTAAGACAACGATATTAAGCCTATTTCTTTAAGGTGACTAAAGGTTTAGATAGGTCAAAATCCTTCACCTGGCGACTCCGCTGTGCCAAATTGGCACCTTTTAAGCACACAAGATCCCATTCTGAGTCTAACAAAGTTAATCCTCTGTCATATCCAAAGAAACTTCTTAAAAGGACCGATTCCAAAAGAAGACATCAACCATCTTCTTCCACTTCAGCATTTTAGTCTGAAGATACTATACATTTTGATCCCTATAGTAACATTCCATTTGATCCAAATAACACTCATTTATCACCTAGGGTTGTTAAACTGTTAGACAAGAGAGTTGATTTCAAATCAACTTTCCTTATTCATTCACTTGAATCTCATCTAGAAACCTCACCTCCATCGATATCTCCTAAATCTGAGTCTAACCGGGGTGTTCACTTACATGAATACACACCTACAAACTTTATTTCCCCCACCACTTATTCATTTCATTCCGCTTCTGAACAACCTGAATCTTCTACCTCTAGACAACCTGAAGGGACCTTTTCTATATATTCAAATCTACTTTTTGAAACAAAAGAGGATATTCAATCTTAGGTCCACAAGATGGTAATTAAAACTCCTATAAATTCATTCAGGAAGTATAAACCTTCTTTATCTCCTCCTAATTCACCCCCACATAGTAGTTCACCCCCTCTTTCACCATCTTCCTCTTCTTTATCATCATCCTCACAAACATCTAATATATGATCTTCTACTATGGCATTCCAACCCATTGTATAGGCAAGATATGCAGCTTTAGTTATACCACAAGTCCTTGATGCTTTCCCTAATGGATATTTGAGACATCTCCTTAGGTATAATGGAGAAGTTGGTCCTTCAGCTGAAGACCATCTTCAAGCATTCCTAGACTTTGCAAACAACATGAACATAAAACAAGAGAATGTTTACATGAGGTTTTTTTTTTAGTCTCTTGAAGGAAATGTAAGAACTTTGTTTAGGCAGTTACCTCCAAATTCCATTAGAAACTGGGAAGAACTAACAAATATATTTAAGAATCAATGGGGAGTGAAGAAATATGCTCTTTACTTTTTAAATGAGTTTGATGAACTTAAAAGAAAGTATGGTGTATCTGTCTCTGATTTTGTTAAAAGGTTCAACAAAATTTACCATAAGATGCCTGCTAATTGTAAACCCCCTGTAGCAATAGCCAAATCAATATTTTCAAAATATTTTGAAGATGATTTTGTTGTTATGTTAAGATAAATAACTTCAAGAACCCTTGAAGATATGTAAACTAATGATATATAGGTAGAAGCAAACAAAGCTGCCTCAACCACTTTAGAGGCTAAAGTGTTGGCATTATGACACAGGTTTGGTGCTATGACACAGGTGTTGTCCTTGATGGCAACTCACTCAAATGAAAAATCACAGTTCAAGATCACAGAATGAAAGAAAAAGAAGTATACGTAGGTTACCCTTGACCAAACCGTGTATACACGTGAGTTCGTAGACCAAAAGGCGCATATGCATATACACGCACTTTCATGCAAGGAAAAGTGCATACATGTTGGAAAAATTGGTTTTGGTCCGTAATATTTGGTCCTTGGAATTTTGACCCATGGTATTGGTCCAAGGTATCTTGTCTGAAGTATTGACCCTACGTATTTGGTCTAAGGTATTGATCCTAAATGGTTTTGGACCATGGTATTGAGTAAGGCCTAAGACTATAAAAGGAGGAGGGGACCATTAGATAAGGGCACTCAAGTATTGAATATGTAATGAAGAGCAAGATCTAGAATACTAGTCATTAGGTTATGGTGCATAGCTGGATCTGAATCAAGGAAGAACCTAAGCGCTTGAGGAAGGATAAGTTCTATTGATGGGTCAAGATCTTAAGGCTTGAAGAGAAGTATCTTTATGTGGTTTTGATCTTTTATCTGAATAATTGGTACATGTCATAATCTATAAATCTTATGACCTGGGTAGAAATGATGTCTGAATAGTTGTAAAGGTTAAATAATCTTTTACAGATCTGTACACAGGTTTATTACAGCAAGGGCATGTATACACACTGGTTTAGCATTTCAAAATCGCGTATACACAAGGTTGTCTTGATAAAAGTGCACATGCATGCAGGTTCAAAACTTTGAAGTAGCATACACCTCATAAAATATGTTTTAGCTACTTCTGTTTGTTGTTACAGTGTTCTAGGTTCTGGATTGGGTTCTGGTTACTGTTACTGTGTTCTGGTTACAACATTCGGAAAAGTGATTGTTTGATTTAGTTTTGGTTGGTGCAAAGGAGATTGGTTGATGCAGATATATTTGATGTTTGATTTATGTTATTGATGGATATAGTCTGAAATTTATGAAACGTGGTCCTTGGAAGAAAAAGAGAAGGTCATAGCCTTCTATAGGTTAGAACCTATGTACTAGTAAACACATCAGCTAGTACAAGAGTTAGGGGGGTTGTAGCTCCCTTCGAGGAGAAGCTGGAGAATGAGAGAAGGTTGTAGCCTTCTGTAAGTAGAAGCCTATGTACTGGTATAAGACTACACCAGTACAAAAAATTTGTAAAAAAAATTTAGTTTCTTATTAAAGAAAGATAGAGACGATTGCACCAGGTGGTTTTCACCCACATTGGGTTTCCACCTTATATCTTGTGTTTATGTGTGTGATTGCTTGTTCTGTCTACTGCACCTGGTTACTGTTTATATGGTTCTAAAGCACAGATTAAGGATCAATTGACTAAATTGTAAGTTTGCAATACATATGCTAGTTGCTCTAAACACAGTTGCGTATACATGCAAATTGCATTAACAGAAGTAGCATATATAATTTTTTTTATGGAAATGAAATATCGTTAAATTGCTAATACTAATTCACCCCCCCCCCTCTCAGTATTATTTCTAACAATTGGTATCAGAGTAGGTCCTTTAGAAGAAGCTTGATCGCTTGAAGGAAGATTTATCATCATGAGTACCTACAAACAGAGGGATCCATTAGACCACCAATCTTCGATGGGAGCAACTTCGTCTATTGGAAGGTAAGAACCATAGCCTATCTTCAGCCTATCTTCAATATCTTAGAATAGATGTTTGGTAAATCATGGAAGGAGGATACACATTTCCATCAGCAATTCCTATAGATACTGTAGGTAAAAAGCAGTATGAAACAAATGCCAAGGCTGTTAATACATTATTGGGGAGTTTGTCACAATCATAATTTGTCAAGTTTATGCAGCTCAAAATTTCCAAAGAAATATGGGACAAGATCATTCTAAGCTATGAAGGAGACGATCAAGTAAAACGTGCAAAACTACAATCTCTCAGAATTCAATATGAAACTCTAAAAATGCACAATGATGAAAGTATAGCTAATTACTTCTTACATATAGATGAGATTGTTAATCGCATGAAAAACTTGGGTGAAGAGATAAAAGAAGTTACTGTAGTTGAAAATGTTTTGAGATTCCTATCTTCTAAGTTTGAATCAAAAGTTTATGTCATAGAAGAAAAATAGAATCTTCAAAGTATTACTATGACACAGCTACGTGGAATCCTAACTGCTTTCGAAATGAGAAAAGGGGGTCCATCAAATATGAGAGAAGCCACATTCAAGGCTTGGGGAAGAGAAGAGCTCAATGAATCAGGACACATTTCAGAATGAGTGGAAGAAGCAAACTTTATCAAGAACCTTCAATGGGGTTCTAGAAGATTCAGAGGTAAACCACCTTTAAAATTCTTTTCTTGTGGAAGAGTCAGTCATTATGCAGCCAAATGTCCTCATAAAGATAAGATGGATAAAGTTAAGGAATCAACAAAATGGAATAGAAAACAAAATGTAAGTAAGAAGAGCTACTATACGCATGAATATATCAATGGTATATCAAATAGTGATGAAGATGAACATGGTAAGTATTATAGACTTTTGATGGCTTTCAAAGATGATGATTTCTTGGATGCTTTAGATGAAGATGGTCTCTATGTAGAAATTTTTAAACTTAAAATCTATTTAGAAGAAAATAGTATGATTATAGACACTCTGACTTTCCAACTTGCTGAAAGGGAAAAACACAGTGAAAAGTTAGAATGTGAGATTGTGGGTCTAAGAAAAGATATTGAGAAAAAAAAATATCTCAATATTAGATTTGTTAAAGGATATGAAACTTTAGATGAACTTAGAAAAGTGCAGTGTTCTCCTCTGATAAAGACAGGTCTTGGATATATAGAAGAAGCATCTCAAGTATAGAAGCCATCAACCTTCAAAATCTATCTTGATGCAGCAAGGAGAAGTGAACAAGTTGAGAATCATCAGCAAAGGAGTAAATCAAATCGGGTTCAATCTACTTCAAGGAAGAACAAAAGCTACAACCTACCTCAGGTAAATCATTCTCAATTTGCTTCAAGAATGAATGACAATGGAAACTACAATCATCATGCCAATAGATTCGATAATTGCAGGAATTTATTTAATGGCCAATGTTTTTCATGTCATAACTTTTGACACAAAGTTGGTCAATGTGTTGCTTATAGGACCATCATGACTAGAGAAGCACAATATCAAAGGAATGTGACTGGGATCATGAAAAGGACCTACAATAACTTTTCTGCTTTTGAAAATGAAATAGAATGCTCTATCTGTAACAACTTTGGTCATGAAGATTTTGAACGCAAGAGTAAATTTCAGTAAACATTGTAGAAGGAGCAAGCTTCATTGGGTCCCAAAACATGGAGAAAGAAAGAATCACAAATAGAAAGATGTGGTATAGCCTTGTATGTAGAAGGACAAGCAAATAAGTGGTACATTGATAGTGGATGCTCGAAACACATGACAGGAGATAAAGAAAAACTTCACTCATATAATGCCTTAGATAAGGGAAAAAAGGTCTCATTTGGTAATGACACTCCTGCAGTCATAAAAGGTAAAGGCTACTGTTGGCTAGTTGAATTGTTTATCAATTAAACAATCAAGTACCACATTAATTGTCAACCTGGGAAAGTCTTTTTATTCCAAAGGCCACTGCGTACTGTTTGTACTTAAATTCTAAAAGCATTGAAAGCTGTACTATACTTAATTCCAGTACTAAGTTATCACAATGCTGAAAAGAGAATTGATTAAAATTACAGATCTAAGAAACAAGGAAATGGATGCTCTGTTGGCAGAGGATCAGGACCCTATCCTCCGGATGAGGACGTTCAGCACCTGCCCCTGGAATCAGATTGCTAACACAAACTGCACTCAGATTCATCGGTGAAAAACGCTTGCACAATTCGAATAACTTAATAAAATAGAGTGCTAGCAAAACAGAACTTCAAGAGGTAATGCTACAAAGTCCAAAACAGAGTATCTGTAAAGAGAAACTACCACACACTTACACACTTGACAACAAAGTAAATGGGTGAATCTTGTGAGGAAGGTGGGCCCAGTCCTTCTCACAAGATTCCCCAGAATGCGAAGAATAGCTTAAATACTCAGAACGTTCTTCTATTCATCCGTCAAAAATTCAGATACAGTGAAGTTCAGAATTGCTGATAGTTTTACAAAATGCTCTTTCAGACTCTCCTTGACTAATGTAGATGTCTCCTCTTTATAGAGGAGACATCTATTACAATAGATTGTTACGGTTCAGCTGTTTGACCCGTTTAATCAAAAATAAGAAATACAGAGATGCTGTTGCAACAATATAATGATATATTCTTTGTTTAGACTGTTACACAGCTAATAACTGTCTTCGTCCGTCTTCCTTGGGATATGCACATTCCTCTCGCCGATTCCCCGTGCTATTCTGGTGGCTGTATTCTTCTTGCTTTGGACAATCACGTCTCAGATAGTTGCCGTTGTGATTCTCAGCTGGTGCAAAAATACCTGCTTTAGATAATATCTGTTGCTGACTATATCAACTGCGCAGTTGCTGCTTCTGGTGTTGCAGCAACTGCGTAGTTGTTGTTTTTTGTGTTACAGCAACTGTAGGTTATAATTCCTGCGGCTTAAGACAATTACTTAGCAATTCAGTTAGCTTTCCAAAGATAAATACACAGGTAATTACGAATATGCAGTGAACAATTAAACATATAGATATTCGGGAAGTTACTCCATACCTTGGGGTAATCAAGTCATTGTACGATCAAAACTTATAGCTTATGACTGAAAAAGGATAATATTATGATGGAAATATAAGGTCAAAATTGGTCAATTCTGGGTCCTAACATCCCCCCCAACTGAAGATATTGCATGTCCCTATGCAATGTTTTACTCTGAATCCGAGTCGAAGTACTGGGATGAACAATGTAAATTACTGAGACAATAGCTGTAGGAGGTGACGTCGAACTTTTTTTTGAAACCACAGACAGTCTGTATCTGTCTCCATGCTACTGCCTCCTCCTTAGTAGATAACCCAAACTGACCCTTATATTGTTCCCCGGGTAACCATACAAGTGGAAATTTAAACTTGTAGCCTATCCAACTCTCAGCACAGTGTTGCATGCATTTAATATAAAAAGGTACCCTTGTAAGTGCTACCTGCAAATTTACTGGATTGTAAGGATGATATTCTTTCCTTTCTTTGGGGCAGTTTTCCCAAAAGAGATTATTTGCTCTAATGAACAAGGGCACTTTGGTTCTCAAATAGTGCTGACAGTCCTTCAGGATTGTTGCTTGCAATTGTCTTAGATGATTTTTCATATCCGAATTCTTTATCAATGCTTGGTGCCGTACAAAGTAGCTGCATTATGTGGTTCAGCCCTAATCCACAGAAGACAATTTTGTTCATTATGTTGGGCTGAGACGAAGGCATTCTGCCATGTGAGCTGGTTGGCTAAGAAGGAAATGAAGGCTCTCAGCTGTATGTCACCAACCACAGGTAACATATTCTTGTCCCTTTCTTCAGATACTGCTTCATTGTGTAGGTAAAGCTCACATAGCAGGTTTTGGTCATTATTAGGTGCCTCTGCAAAAGTTTGCATAAACTGTTCTGCTGTGACCACCTGATAGGGTCTCCCTTCTCTTACAGTTTTTATCTGCAAGTATGTCAATCTCTCCCTTAAAAATGTTGCATAATTAAAAGATGGCTTCCTCATAGCCAGCATTCTTTGAAATAATTCGAACATCTGGGTCATTCTGGTTTTCAACTCTGAGATTTCTTTATATTTAGCCCTACATTGCTCAATTGCTTCCCAATTTCTGTATGCGTGATTAAACCAGGTCCCTTTCTGCTGTTCAAATGCTTTACCCTTTGACTGCTCATACTCTTTACACCATTTTCCTTTCAAAGCCTGAAAGCTTTCTGTTTCTATACATGCATCATTAACAGAGGGAGACTCTGTTTGTGTGTAAGCATCAGTAAGAAAAATTTGTTCTGTTGGAGTAGGCTGGAATACTCCCTCATCTTTTTCTTCATTTGCAGCTAGTATCCCATCCTGTTGCTGTCCTGATTCACTGTGTGCTATGGCAACTGGGGTAGGCCGGGGTAGGTTTGTATCTTCTTGCTCCTTTGTTGATTTCTGTGTAAAAATTCCCTCCATAATAATTTGGGTGGGCCGTGGTGAGTCTATATTTTCTCCTTCTTTTGTCTCTGCTAGGGGACTTACTGGTTCTTGTGTTACGGTAAGTTCCCTGATTTGATCTTTCCCTTCCAGATAGCCTGTTGGTTCTTGTGTAACAACAGGTTCTTCTGTGTGCACTTTCTCTTGGGAGCCTGTTGGTTCTTGTGTAACAACAGGTCCTTCCATTCTAGCAGAGGGTTGTGATATTTCTGTCTGTGCAGCAGCAGGTCTTTCCGTGTCATCTGCAACAGTGGCAACATTCTCTCTTGGTTCCGCCACTATCTTGTATCCTACTTGGGTATATATTTCGCCACAAGTGGCGCACATATACTCTTTATCTTCACTTTTCTTTGTTGCCGAGGCCACTCGCGCTAAAACATGCAGGATGAATTCCTTTTGATATGCTTCTTTAATCCTTATTATCTCCTCTTGATAATCCTGAATCTGTAATCTTAGGAATTCAATTTCCTCTTGCAAGGCAGATATAGTGGGCTGATCTTGCGGGGCAGTAGGCTCCAGTGGAGGCAGGGGTTGCATTTCATCATCCTGGTCAATATTCCCCGTAGGTGGTTCTTATGTATCACCTGGGGACTTGGCTGGTTCTTGTGTTACAGCCATTCGATCCTTATTATCTTGGTTGTCAGCAGCTGGTTCTTGTGTATCAGCTACCTTAACATATGATGTCACGAAGCTATGAATGTTCTGCATTTCCACTTCCGAGGGTGAAAGGGATGGACTTTGGGGGCGAGTGGGGGTACGGATTTTTAAAGTAATGGGTGGTGCACTAGGGGGATTCGGAATTTTGGCTACTAACGATGACCGGGTTCTTCGTTTTGGTAGGAAAGCCGTAAATGTGGGCATTTTCCTTTTCAGGTCAATTTCAGAGGTAGTAGCCGGAGCAACAGATGTTTTGGCTGAAACCCTGGTTTTTCTTCTTTTTGGTGGGGTTTCCTTTGTCTGACGCTTCTTTCTCTTAAGTAGGGAAATGGGGATATCATCGTCAGAGTCATCGGTAGAAATGTGGAGTATGGGGGTGGAAGGACTGGCCTTTTCGGGGGATGGGGTTGTTTCTGCAGTTACTTCTACTGCTTGTTCGTTTTCAGCAGTTTGCAGAGATGTTTGATGGGCTTGTTCGGGAATGCGTTCTGCCTGCTGAGGGTTTTGCAGGGGGATTTGCTCGGGCATATCCTCTACTTGCTGAGGGGGTTCATCTTCTGGTTGGGGAATTTCAGCTTCCTGTGAGGGATGAATGGGGGGTGGCGGGTTATTTAAGGCCAGGCCTCTGTTAATGAGCAATTGGATTAACCGGTGGTGTTTTAGGGACAGAAGTGGGTGCTTCACATTAACAGCATATCGTGGCATATTCTTAAGACAACCCAATAAATAATATGGCATATTTATCAATTGACCATTTCTTAAGTGATTTAACAGCATGAAATCATGCTGGTAGATTACCTGGTAGCGGCCCTCGCACGTCAGGTATTGTTTGACGAATTCGGAAATTCTTGGCCAAGGTGGAGGTAACGACCGCAGTGCTACTCCTCTGCCCTTAGGTTCTATCTGCTCGCCTGGTCGTAAGAAATCCTGCTGCGTGTTGAGAATCAAATGCTTCCTGCTGAACCATCTTATACCGTTAGTTGGTAGCCCAGTGGCTTGAGCTATTACTTCCTCTGTAACTGGAATTTGAATTCCCTACACGACAGAGAATCCCTCTCTTAAGTTGCGTACGAATTCCAGGACTTGTTGCTCGTTAAAGTCCGAAAGTCTCCTGAAATATTCTATCCAGCCTGCTTGCAAGAATATTTGGTAAATGTCCGGATAAAGTTCCAGGACTGCTGTCGATGCGGGTTCATATGTGATGAGAGGTCCTCCCATGGCTGTTGCTCAGTAAATTTCCAAGTTCAGAGCCGAGCTCCCGATTTCAGATCAGAGTAAAGCGTCGCAAATGGTAGCATGCAGCGATAGGGTGACTTTTACATATTACCGGGAGAATTAAGGGTGGCGGTAGTTGGCGTGGTATATCATTATTGGAATTTCTTTGGTACTCCCCCCTCTACGTGTGAGCGAATTGATTGGAAATATAACTAATTGATGGTCCTATCAACTTTCACCTCATTATCTATTATTTAATGCCCATTGATAAACGTGCGTACCTTGTATTTTACCTTTTTTTTTTTTTGATTGCTGCGTCAAAAAGTCTTATCTCATCTTCCGCTGAGTCACAATGATTACCACGGATTTGAAGGTGTGGGAATATCGGTAATTTGTAATGATAATGACGGGAATGATAGTCAGATGTCATAGTCGTCATAAGGAGCGGTATCTTTTATCGTAATTTATTGCTTGGGGCTACAGTGATAACTCTCGTTCTCATGAGTGAATTTAACGGGAAAGAGTATTTTGTGTCCGGGAAACGGTATTGGAACACCAAAATTGGTGTTTGGTGATAGGGAATTACCGGAAAGAAAAAGTTGTGAGGATGGGAAATGTAGTAGAGTGATGGGAATCAGGAAATGATGCTGCACTTACGGGAATGATATTGCGGAAATGGGAATGATGTTTTGGATAGCGGGGGGTGGTGTTGCAGCAAGGGAAAATAATGTTGCAATACAAGAAATGGTGTTGCAGCAACGGGGATGGTGTTGCAGCAACGGAATGTGGTGTTGCAGCAAGGGAATTCTACGTTCGCGCATTAATCTCTTCGAAACTTCTTGTCTTCCGGCTTCCTAAAATCTGCAAAATACTGAAATATAATATCGTAATCCTTGACAGGATTTATTAGTTTCTTAAAAACATAATATCTATCCTAAAAAAATTGCATAAGTAATAAAAATTCAAGTGCTTTGAGGGGTAGCAAGTTCCCCTGGAAAGGAATACTGTTTTATTGCCATGCAGGTAGTTTTAAAATCTTCCTTAGAAACCGGCCGCTGGTATAACCGAAGTCGGTAGCCATTTACTAACAGTGGTGTTCTGCTCCCATCCATTGTTAAAAGTCTGACCGTCCCATTTGGAAAAACAGCATCCACTTCATATGGTCCTAACCACCTTGTTCTTAATTTGCCCTGAAAGTTCTCAAAACAAGAATCATAAAGTAGAGCCCAATTACCTTTCTGGAACTGCTTCTGCTTGATGGTTTTGTCATGCCATTTGCTTCTTTGCTGCTGTAACATCATTGTTTGATGGACAGCTTCCAGTCTTTTCTCATCCAATTCCTGGAGCTGCTGCAACCTGGCTGTCTGTGCATCAGTTAAATCCAGGTTAACAGCTAAGGCAGTTCTCAGGGTTTTGATTTCAAATTCTACAGGGAAAATGGCATTCTTTCCAAAGACTAACTCATAGGGTGAAAAGCCTGTTGTATTTCTCCAAGTAGTTCTATAGGCCCATAAGGCTTAAGGTAATCTCTGAAACCAGTCCTTTCTGTTCTCCTTTATCGTTTTTGTCAAGATGGCTTCAATGACCTTGTTAGTACTTTCCACCTACCCGTTTGCTTGGGGGTGGTATGGTGTAGTCATTTTGTGATTGATATGATATTTCTGGAGCGTGTCTTTGAAGCCATGGGAATTAAAAGGAGATCCTCCATCGATGACTAATTCTTTGGGTAATCCAAATCTAACAAAGATTTCTTCAAATAAGAATGTTAATACTGCTTCTTCATTAGCTTTAATGAGTGCTTTGGCCTCTACCCATTTAGTCATATAATCTGTGCATACTAATATGTATACTCTTTGATTAGATGGAGGATTAATAGGACCTACAAAATCTAATGCCCATTTCTCAAAAGGTTCAAGGGTTACCTGGGGATTGAGTGGAATTTCATCTCTGTGGTTAGGCTGGCCCATTCTTTGATAGCTGTCACATGCCTTCACATACTTTCTGGCATCTTTGAACAGTGATGGCCAGTAATATCCCATTCTGAGTACCTTGTGTGCTGTTCTTTTTTCTGCAAAGTGTCCTCCACAAGGGTCATCATGACAAGCTTTTAGTACATCATAGATCTCATCCTCCCCAACACATCTTCGGATTTCCTGATCTATCCCTGTGTGAAACAGACATTCGCTTATCCAGCTATACCTAGCACTTTGCTGAATGATTTTCCTTTTTTCTCTGTGCGATAGGTGTGATGGTAACTTTCCTACAACTAAGTAGTTAGCAATATCTGCATACCAAGGTGAGTGGGCAGAAACTGGAAATAGATACTCATCGGGAAAAGAATCATCTACTGGAATATTTTCATTAGTTTTTAACCGAGAAAGAAAGTCAGCAACTATATTTTCCTTTCCTGGTCTATCCACAATTGTGATATCGAATTCCTGCAATAACAGTAGCCATCTAGTAACTCGAGCATTTGTAACAGATTTATTCATTAAATATTTGATGGCCGAATGGTTAGTATGCACAAAAGTAGTATAACCAGTGATGTAGTGCCTAAATTTATTGATAGCGTAGATAACTGCTAGAAATTCTTTCTCAGTGACCGTGTAATTAAGTTCTGCGGGAGTCATGTTTTTACTAATGAAATAAATGGCGTAGGGGAGACCATTTTCTTCCTGTCCCAAGACAACTCCTATGGCAGTGTCTGAAGCATCAGAGGATATGTGAAAGGGAAGTGCCCAATCAGGTCGTCTTAAAATGGGAGCTATGGACAACTGATGTTTAAGCTGATCAAATGCTTTTCCACAACCATCAGTCCACTTAAATTCAACGTTTTTTGTTAATAATACAAACAGAGGGGAAGTTATCTTAGAGAAATCTTTGATAAATCTTCTGTAATACCCTGCATGTCCTAAGAAGCTTCTTACTTCTGTCTGGGTTTTGGGAATAGGGAGGGTCAAAATGACTTGTATTTTTGCAGGATCGACTTGAATTCCTAATAACGAAACATAATGGCCTAATACAATGCCTTCATTCATCATCATGTGGCATTTTTCAGTACTTAAGGCAAGGTGTGCTTCGATACACCGCTTGAGTACTTTTTCTAGATTCTGCGAAGCATCTTCAAAGGCAGTTCCATAAGGAGTGAAGTCGTCCATAAAAATTTCTAGGGAATCATTTACCATATCAGAAAAGATGCCTATGACCGCTCTCTAAAATGTCGCTGGTGCATTACATAGACCAAATGGGAGAACCTTATAAGCAAAGGTCCCCCAAGGGCTAGTAAAAGTGGTTTTATCCTGGTCCTGGGGTGCAATCCTTATTTGATTATAACCACTGAATCCGTCCAAAAAGGAAAAGAACTTTTTACCAGCTAAGCTATCTAATACCTGATCAATGAATGGTAACGG
>APFE030299349.1:26769-37770 GCA_000404065.3 Pinus taeda
CCTGCATTTAACAGCTTTTGAAGCTCTTCTTTTACTATTTCTCTTAGATTGGGATTCATCCTCCTCTGGGGTTGACAAACTGGACGGGATCCTTCTTTAATGTAAATCCGATGAGTACATAGCTCAGGGGAAATCCCTTTCATGTCTGTGTAATCCCATGCGAATGCCTCCCTGTTTTCTTTAAGTAGCTTCATTAGCTGCTGCTTTTGATCATTTGTTAGGTTTGGATTTATATTTAATGTCTTTCCTGGTTCGATTTCTATTGTCACACTTTTGGAAGGACTACCGGCTAATATTTGAGATGAATTTTCAGTTTCGAGATCGTTCTGGGACTCTGGTTCTAGGATTGAGGTAAGGTGATTATGTATCTCTGAGCTAACCGAAGAGGGTTTAGAAATGAAGTTGCTGATTAATTCATCTTCTGTTGAGTTCTTGAGAGTTAAGGCTTGTCCGATTGTTAGAATAGGTTGGGCTTCTTCATCCTCATAATCTACCCATATTGAATTATCGCTATTGATCATGGGTGTGGCATGGGGGTAAAGAGTCAATTGTTTAGTTTCCTGGCCATTGGATATTGTCATTGATCCAGATCTACAGCTGATGAAAGCATCTGCTATAGCTAACCATGGTCTTCCTAAGATTAGTGGATGACCCCCCAACTTTGTTTTAGTTTGTAACACCACAAAGTCGGCTGGGTAATTCCAGGATTCTACAGAGATTACCAGGTCTTCGATTACTCCCTCAGGTTTGATTGTAGAGTGATCGGCCAGTTCTAAAATAGTTGGAGTTTCCCTGATCAAATGTTTCAACTGCAGTAATTGTGTTGTTTCCAGTGTCATAATATTTATTGCAGCCCCTAAATCCACCAGAACTTTAGAGACAAAGGTCTTGCCGACCTGAACTGTTACTGTAGGGTGACCAAGGTCACCATATTTCACAGGAGGGTCTTTTTCTGTCATTAGAGCAGTCAATTCACCCATCACATGAACTGTGAGGGGCTCCTTGGCTTTTCTTCCAGGTTTCCTGACACAAATATCTTTAACAGTTCTAGCGTAGATAGGGACATCTCTTAATGCTTGTAATAATGGAATTTTAACGTATAAGTTTTGCAGTTCTCCTAAAAGATTAAAGGCTGGCGGCTCAAACGTTTTACTCAGAGTCAATCTTTCAGGGAAGGGTGGTTTAGTTGTTTGGTCAGTCTTGTTAGTTGATTCAAGAATTTCGGTATCTTTATTGGATGACTTTCCTTTCCTAACTTCTTCTTTTTCAGAATCAGTGATGTCATCTATGATGGGTTCAACTACTCTTCCAGAACGTAAATGGATGTCGTTACATTGCATGGGAAAGGCAGGTTGATTTTGAATGTTAATTACCTGCAAAGCTTTATTGTTCGGGTTAGGGTTAGGTTGCACAGGCAGCTGGGGTCTCATTGCCTGGTTATTCTGGGAAGTATTGGGTGGTAAGGAAAGAGATTGTTGTTGCTGAGGAAATGGTATTTGCTGGGTTGCCCAATTTGGGTTCCATTGATTGAAGTATGGTTGCTGTGGGGCCCAGGGATTCCACATAGCAGGATCAGGAAAAGGGAGATTAGGTTTTTGCATAAGTGGAAAATTCATTGCATTAAAGGGTGGGTACTGCATTTGGTTCATGGGTGGGTAATTTGTTTGAAAAGGAGAATTATTGTTCCAACGACTAAATGTTGTATTAGAGTTCATACCTTTTCTTTGTGGCCAATGCCTTCTCTGTGTCATCAGATACACTGCTTCAGCCTCTTCTTCAGTTGTCTGCAATGCTGCTTTGATTCCGGGCAGAGAAGGACACTGTTGAGTTTCATGGTCCATTTCACAGATCGTACAGATAGGTGTCTTATCCAGTGGGCATTCCCTAAGTGGGTGTTTGCCTCTGCATTTAGAACAGAAAATAGCTAAAGCAGCTTCTGCTTCTGCCTGTTTCTTCTTAACATGCAGAGCATCGATTTGTGAAGCAAAAGAACTTAACATTTCAGTTTTAAATTCTTCTAATAAATTACCTATTTCATCTCTTGTTGCTCCTCCACTGGCTGACTTCTGAACTCTCGAGTACACATTATCTTTGCTTTTTGATCTGTTCCCTACTCCTCTTGAGCACCTCATCCAGAGATTAACAATTTCTTCAAATGGTTCCTTGGGGATGTCTCCTTTTCCCAACATGTTCAACATGTCCAAGCAGTCATCTCTTACCCCCTTCAACAATATGGTCTTCAGAATGTCTTTACTCATAGTTGGGTGATCAGATCTCTGCATATTATACTGCAGCCTTTCCACAAAATCTTCTAAGCTCTCATCCTCCTTCTGCACCATTTTAAACAACTCTTCCTTCCATTCTCTTGTTCGGCAGTAATCTTGGTATTTGGCCAAGAATGCTTCTTTCATCTGGTCCCAGGTAGAAATTGCCTGAGACCCTAAGCTCATGAACCATCTCAATGCATTCCCTTTTAGTGTTGCTGGAAACAATTTTAGTTTCTGATTAGAATTTATATAATATAACTTCTACATAATATATCGAATTCAAAGAGGAATTCATCTGGGTCTTCAGAGGATAACCCATGGAAATTGGGTAGCATTGAAAGGGGAATATTCTTCATAGGAGTTGTTCCTCTCGGCAGGTCCCCGATAGGGAATTCCAGGGTAGAGAGTGAGTTCTCCCCCCTTCCTTCTGCTCTGTTATCCTCCATTGGTCTTTCTCCTGAGTCACCTACTTTATCTTCTGTATCCTCAGGTTCTTCAGGTTCTTCAGGTTCCTCTACCGGTTCCTCAGTGTGTTCAGATACTTCCAGCGTCCTTTCAAGCCCCACTACTTCCTCCGTCTGTCGATCCGTTTGTGAGGAGTATTGTATTTGAGGTCTCCGGGAACTCGTTCTCTGCGATGTTTCAGCCTTTGAGATGATTTCGTCAATGAAGGTCTTTCTTCCTCCCTTGCCGCCTGTGAAGTTAGGTTTCTTGCGTCCTCTCATGCACCTGTTATTTTCACAAAGAAATCATTAATGCCTTTAGAAATCTTTAGTTGCCTTCCCCGGCAACGGCGCCAAAATGTTGGCTAGTTGAATTGTTTATCAATTAAACAATCAAGTACCACATTAATTGTCAACCTAGGAAAGTCTTTTTATTCCAAAGGCCACTGTGTACTGTTTGTACTTAAATTCTAAAAGCATTGAAAGCTGTAGTATACTTAATTCCAGTACTAAGTTATCACAATGCTGAAAAAAGAATTGATTAAAATTACAGATCTAAGAAACAAGGAAATGGATGCTCTGTTGGCAGAGGATCAGGACCCTATCCTCCGGATGAGGACGTTCAGCACCTGCCCCTGGAATCAGATTGCTAACACAAACTGCACTCAGATTCACCGGTGAAAC
Source organism: Pinus taeda (assembly GCA_000404065.3). NCBI lineage: Eukaryota > Viridiplantae > Streptophyta > Pinopsida > Pinales > Pinaceae > Pinus > Pinus taeda. The sequence goes on from APFE030299349.1 coordinate 30,164, forward strand.
ACGCTTGCACAATTCGAATAACTTAATAAAACAGAGTGCTAGCAAAACAGAACTTCAAGAGGTAATGCTACAAAGTCCAAAACATAGTATCTGTAAAGAGAAACTACCACACACTTACACACTTGACAGCAAAGTAAATGGGTGAATCTTGTGAGGAAGGTGGGCCCAGTCCTTCTCACAAGATTCCCCAGAATGCGAAGAATAGCTTAAATACTCAAAACGTTCTTCTATTCATCCGTAAAAAATTCAGATACAGTGAAGTTCAGAATTGCTGATAGTTTTACAAAATGCTCTTTCAGACTCTCCTTGACTAATGTAGATGTCTCCTCTTTATAGAGGAGACATCTATTACAATAGATTGTTACGGTTCAGCTGTTTGACCCGTTTAATCAAAAATAAGAAATACAGAGATGCTGTTGCAAAAATATAATGATATATTCTTTGTTTAGACTGTTACACAGCTAATAACTGTCTTCGTCCGTCTTCCTTGGGATATGCACATTCCTCTCGCCAATTCCCCGTGCTATTCTGGTGGCTATATTCTTCTTGCTTTGGACAATCACGTCTCAGATAGTTGCCGTTGTGATTCTCAGCTGGTGCAAAAATACCTGCTTTAGATAATATCTGTTGCTGACTATATCAACTGCGCAGTTGCTGCTTCTGGTGTTGCAGCAACTGCGTAGTTGTTGTTTTTGGTGTTACAGCAACTGTAGGTTATAATTCCTGCGGCTTAAGACAATTACTTAGCAATTCAGTTAGCTTTCCAAAGATAAATACACAGGTACTTATGAATATGCAGTGAACAATTAAACATATAGATATGCGGGAAGTTACTCCATACCTTGGGGTAATCAAGTCATTGTACGATCAAAACTTATAGCTTATGACTGAAAAAGGATAATATTATGATGGAAATATAAGGTCAAAATTGGTGAATTCTGGGTCCTAACAGCTACGTTCTCTTAAAAGAAAAAGTTAAAGCTGTGAATGTTATGTATGTAGACGGTCTAAAGCATAATCTACTGAGTGTCAGTCAAATGTGTGATCAAGGAAATGAGGTAGTATTTCGATCAAATGGATGTGTTGTTAGTGAGCTTGATATAGGATAAATAGTGATCAAAGGTGTAAGAACTCCAAACAACCTCTACATACTCAAGGGGGGACAACAACAATGCTACTTAAGTAAAAATGATGAACACTGGCTATGGCACAAAAGATTGGGGCGTCTAAGCTTCCCTCAAATAAGAAAAGCATGTAGATACAAGGTTTTTCGTGATCTTCCAGATATCAATATTCCAGAAAATACAATATGCAAATCATGTCAATTTGGTAAGCAAATAAGAGCACGTTTCCCTAAGAAGGAAGGATCAACTAGTAAGCCTCTTGAACTTGTTCACACTGATTTATGTGGTCCACATAGGACAAAGTCACCTCATGGAGAAGAATACTTTATATTGTTCATTGACGACTTTTCCAGAATGTGTTGGATAGGACTTCTAAAGCATAGAGACAAAGGTTTCGAAAAGTTCAAAGCCTTCAAAGCTTTGGTTGAAAATGAATGAGATCGAAAAATCAAATGCCTCAGGTTTGATCGAGGAGGGGAGTTTACCTTGGATGAATTCTTTAACTTCTGTGAAGAACATGGAATAAGAATGGAATTCTCTACCACAAGAACTCCTCAGCAAAATGGAGTGGTAGAAAGGATGAACAAAACTATTCAACAAATGGCTTGTGTTATGCTAGATGAGTTTGAAACTCCTGCAACCTTCTGGGGTGAAGCTACATTTGTTTTCATCACTATTCTCAACAAAACAAACATCCGGGTAAACAACACTCAAACTCCTCATGAACTATGGTATGGTAAGACTCCTACTATAAAATACTTCAAATTGTTTGGAAGCAAATGTTGCATCAAAAGGACTGATGAAAAACTTGGCAAGTTTGAACCTAAAGCGGATGAAGGCATTCTCCTTGGTTACTCTTCTCGAAGTAAAGGATATAAGTATTATAATAAAAGACTTGGGAAAATTATTGAAAGTATTGATGTTGTGGTTGATGAAGTAGGCAAAAATCCAAAGCAAGTAAAAATCGAATATTATGAAGAAGATGAGGACTATCCTTCCACATCAAGTCAGACTAATTCTGAACAATAAGAAACTAATGAGGCACCAGAAGAACAGATAAGGGTAGAAGAAAAGACTCCATCTAGGTATGTTTAGAAGAATCATATAGAGACTCAAATGTTGGGGCAGAAAGAGGCAGGTGTGCAGACAAGAAGAATTATTACAGAAGCTTCAAGCTATCTAGCATTGTTGTCCTCCATCGAATCGTAACATGTAAATGAAGCATGAAAAGATGAATGCTGGGTCAAGGCCATGAATGAATAACTTGAGCAAATTGAAAAGAATAACACTTGGGAATTGGTTTCTAGACCTAATGATAAGAATGTCATAGGAACCAAATGGATATTCAAAAACAAGCTGAATGAAAATGGAGAAGTTATTAGAAACAAGGCCACACTTGTTTGTAAAGGGTATGCTCAACAAGAAGGTATAGACTTTGAAGAAACATTTGCACTTTTTGCTAGACTTGAAGCCATAAGAAATCTTCTTTCTCTTTCTAGCTTTCAGAAGTTCAAATTATATCGAATGGATGTGAAATATGCCCTTCTTAATGGAGACCTAGAAGAAGAGATATATATTGAGCAACCCGATGGATTCATCCTTGGAAATGATCCAAAACTTGCATGCAGACTCAGAAAGGCTCTCTATGGTCTAAAACAAGCTCCAAGAGCCTGGTATTATCGTCTTAACAAATACCTTCGTCAACAAGGTTTTTCAAAAGGATCAGCTGATAGCAATCTCTATATAAAAATTGACAATGATAAATTGCTAATACTTGTTGTGTATGTTGATGACATCATTTTTGGTAGCAATGAAGAAGCCATGAGTCAAAACTTTGCATTGGTAATGCAGAAAGAATTTGAAATGTCCCTGCTTGGTGAGCTCACATACTTTCTTAGTTTGCAAGTTCAACAAAATAAAGATAGCATTTTTCTATAACAAACCAAGTACTTCAAGAAGATCTTGAAGAAATATGGCATGGAAGACTCTAAACCAGTATGTACCCCTATGGTAACAGGATGCAGCCTTAGCGCAAATGATGAATCAATAGTAGTACGTCAACCAACCTACAAATCCATGATTGGTAGTCTGCTCTATCTAACAGGTACCTGACCAAACATCATGCATGCAGTGGGAATAGTTGGAAGATTCCAAGCAAATCCAAAGGAAGCACAGCTTGAGGCAGTCAAAAGGATTTTCAAATATCTTCTAGGAACACAAAACTTTGTTTTATGCTATCCTAGAGATACAGATCTTACACTTAATGCATATACAGATGCAGATTGGGTAGGAAGCGTGGATGATAGAAAAAGCAATAGTGGTGGTGCATTTTTTATGGGTTCCAGATTAGTGTCATGGTTCAGCAAGAAACAAAGTTCAATTTCATTATCCACAACTGAAGAAGAATATGTGGCCACTGCATATTGCTACACACAACTCCTTTAGATGATTCAAACATTACAAGACATTTAAATCACATGTAATCCACCCATATCCATTCTATGTGATAATATAAGTGCAATCAGTATTTCAAAGAATCCAATCATGCATTCCAAGACCAAGCACATACCTATCAAATATAATTTTCTCCAAGAACAAGTGCTTGAACAAAAGGTCAAATTGGATTATGTTCCCCTCCAAGGAATAGGTTGTTGATATATTCACCAAACCACTTCCCAGGGAGACATTTAAATACCTTAGATAGAAGCTGGGATTAGTTGATGCATCATCTTGCTGTTGAAACTTATTGGTTTCAAAGAAAAGGGGTTGTACGTGAGTTTCATGAAGTGTATCTGTGTACATATGCCAGCTTTTGTGGATACAGTCGTGTATATGTTGGTTTGAACAAAAACAATTGGTCAAACTTAGGATGAAAAGAGTTTGATATGGGTCTAACAGAGAGCATTTGGCACAAGTTCCTGGGGAACATATACTTCTAATAATGTGTTGTTGGCATTATCTTAGAAGATCTTGGTACAATTTGACAGTTGTTTTTGTTTCATGTGGAACAATTGCAGAGGGAGATCATGATTGCTGGTTTGGATGGTGATTGACAGATAGTTGTTGGTAACTATCATAGTCTTGTTTTACATATTTTGTCTCTATGTTATGTATATCTTTTTTTATCAAGGTCATGTAATGACCTATTTTGTTTCCCCACTATGCTTGGGATGGATGATGTAATGTTCTTGTTTTATCGTGTATAAACTTTTGGTATGTCCCCACTTGGTTGGGAGATGGATGTATGTATGAATCTTTGGTGATAGGAAGGTCACTTATGATGTATAGAGTCATGTTCTTCTTGTATAACATCTTTTTGCAGACCTTTCTTACAGTCAGGGGGAGCATGAACAACACACTTCAGCATATCAGAGAATTCAACATGTACTTAGGGGGAGCATAACCATTTGCCTTGATGACAAAGGGGGAGACTGACTTGGGGTTGCCATCAAGTCCAAAGGAGAAGATTTTTGGCATTATAACATGTTGGAAATGATATTGAGAGGGGGGGTGAATCAGTATTATTAAATCAAACAATTTTCATTTTCATAGATATATATATGCTACTTCAGTTATGGGAACCTGTGTATATATGCAACTGTGTCTAAAGCAACCAGTGTATATCAGAAAACTTTATGATTAATTTAATCCATTAAATGTTGATCTCTAATCAGTGCATTAGAACTTAATTAACCATAAGAATAGTAAACAGGTGCAGTAAAACAGAACAAATCATCACACACATGAACACAAGATATAAGGTGGAAACCCAATGTGGGTGAAAACCACCTACTGCAATTTGTCTCTATCTTATTTTAATAAGAAACTTCTTTTTACAATATTTCTATACTGGTGCAGTATTTTACCAGTACACAAGCTTCTACCTACAGAAGGCTACAACCTTCTCTTTTCTTCAGGGACCACGTTTCATAAATTTTCAAACTAGATCCATCAATAATATCAATCAAACATCAAATGTATCTGCATCAACCAATCTCCTTTGCACCAAAGAAAACTGAATCAAACAATCACTTCTCTGAATGTTGTATCCAGAAAATAGTAATAATAACTAGACACCAATTCTGAACCCAGAACACTACAACAATAAACAAAAGTAGCTAAAACATATTTTGTGAGATGTACGCTACTTCAATATGTGAAACCTGCATGCATATGCTTCAGTATTAAGGCAAACCAACGTATACATTGTTTTGAATCACTGAACTAGTGTGTATATGCACCTTTGTTGTGCCGAACTTGCGTACAGATCTATAATAGATAATTTACCCTTTTCAATTATTCAGACATCAGTTATGCCCAGGTTATCATATTTATATTTCAAGTCATGTGCCAAATATAATAGATCAAAATCACACAAGGATACTACAATTCAAGCCTTAAGATCTTGACCCATCAATAGAGCTTATCCTTCTTCTAGCGCTCAGGTTCCTCCTAGGTTCAGATCCAGCGATGCACCATAACCCAATGACTAGTATTCTAGATCTTACTCTTCATAAGATATTCAATCCTTGAGTGAGTGATTTTGCCTAATCATCTCCTTCCCCTTTTATAGTCTTAGGCCTTACTCAATACCATGGTCCAAAACCACTTAGAACCAATACTTGGGACCCAATACCTAGGTTCAACACTTTGGACACGATACCATGGTTCAAAACCATAGGTCCAAATACCAAGGACCAAATACCATGGACTAAAAATGAGTTTTTCCACATGTACGTCCTTTTCCATGCATGAAGGTGCGTACATACACATATGCGACTTTTTATCGGTGAACCTGCATGTATACGCGACTTAGTTAAGTGGAAACTACATATATCTCTTTTTCTTTTACTCTGAGAGCCTGAACTATGATCTGTCATCTATGTGAGTTGCCATCAAGGACAACACCTGTGTCATAGTGCCAAACCAGTGTCATAATGCCAACAATATCCCCATTTGGACTTGATGTCAACCCCATGTCACTCCAAGAAACTCCCCCCCTTTGTCATCAAGGGCAAAGGGTGATGCTCCCCTTGAGTACATGCGGAAATCTTTTGCTCTGTTGTGTTGTCCATGCTCCCCCTGACTATAGGCAAGGTCTACAAAAAGATGTTCTACAAGAAAGAACATGACTCTATAAATGACCTTCCTATCACCAAAGACTCATACATACATCCATCTCCCAATCAAATGGGGATATACCAATATTGAACAATCCACCCAACCAAGTGGGGATATACCAATATTTACACATGATAAAACAAGAACATTACATCATCCATCCTAGGCATAGTGGGGAAACCAAAATAGGTCATTACATGACCTTGATGATAAAAGATATACATGACATAGAGATAAAACATCTACAACAAGACTATCATCAACAACATCTGTCAATCATCATTCAGACCAACAACCATGTTCCCCCTCAACACCTATTCCACCTGAACCCAAAAAAAACTATGAAATTGAACAAAGATCTTCTAAGATAATGCCAACAATGCACTATTTAGTAGTATATGCTCCCCCTGAACCTCTGCCAGATGGTTTCTGTTAGACCCATGTCAGACGCTTTTCATCCTAAGTCTGGCCCATTGGTTTTGTTAAAATCAACGTATATGCAACTGTATCCACAGAAACCGGCATATGTACATTGATGTTCCTTATGAAACTCGCGTACAACCACTTTTCTCAGAAACAGATAAGTTTCAATAGAAAAATGTTGCATCTACTACTCCCAGCTTCTGTCTGAGGTATTCAAATGTCTCCCTGGGTAGTGGTTTGGTGAATATATCAGCAACCTTTTCCTTGCAGGGAACATACTCCAATTTTACCTTTTGTTTAAGCACTTGTTCCCAAAGAAAATGATATTTGATAGTTATGTGCTTTGTCTTTGAATGCATGACTGAATTCTTTGAAATTCTGATTGCACTTGTATTATCACATAAAATGGAGATAGATGGAGTACAACTGATTTGAAAGTCTTGCAAAATTTGCATCATCCAAAGGAGTTGTGTGTAGCAAGATGCAGTAGCCACATATTTTTCTTTAGCTGTAGATAATGCAATTGAACTTTGTTTCTTGCTGAACCAAGATACTAATCTGGAACCCATAAAGAATGCACCACCACTAGTGCTTTTTCTGTTATCCACACTTCCTGCCCAATCTGTATTTTTGTATGCATGAAGTGTGAGATCTGTATCTCTAGGATACATAAGCCATAGTTTTGTGTTCCTTGTAGATATTTGAAAATCCTTTTAACCGCCTGAAGTGTGCTTCTATTGGATTTGCCTGGAATCTTCCAACTATTCCCACTACATGCATGATGTCTGGTCAGGTACCTGTCAGATAGAGTAGACTACCAATCATGGATCTATAGGTTGGTTGATATGCTACTGCTGAATCATCATTTTTGTTGAGGCTGCATCCTATTACCATAGGGGTACATACTGGTTTTGAATCTTCCATGCCATATATGCTTGA
>APFE030299349.1:38261-51378 GCA_000404065.3 Pinus taeda
GTCTAGGAACCAATTCCCAAGTGTTATTCTTTTCAATATGCTCAAGTTCTTCATTCATGGCCTTGACCCAACATTCATCTTTGCATGCTTCACTTACATTTCGTGGTTCAGCGAAGAAGAGTAATGTTAGATAGCTTGAAGCTTCTGTTATAGTTATTCATGTTTGAACACATGTCTCTTTCTACCCCAAAATTTGAGTCTCTGGATGGTTCTTCTGAACATACCTGGATGGAGTCTTTTCTTCTATTCTTATCTGTTCTTCTGGTGCCTCATACATTTCTTCTTCAGTATTATTCTGGTCTAATGTTGAAGGATAGTCCTCTTCATCTTCAAAATCTTCAGTTTTTATCTGTTTTGAATTGTTGCCTTCTTCATCAACCACCACATCAATACTTTCAACAAATTTTCCAAGTCTTTTATTGTAGCACTTATATCCTTTACTTCGGGAGGAGTAACCAAGGAGAATGCCTTCATCTGTTGTAGGTTCAAACTTTCCAAGATTTTCATCAGTCCTTTTGATGTAACATTTTCTTCCAAAAACCTTGAATCATTTTACCATAGGAGTCGTACCATACCAAATTTCATGAGGAGTTTGAGTGTTGTTACCCAAATGTTCGTTTTGTTGAGAATAGTAATGGCTGCAAATGTAGCTTCACCCCAGAAGGTTGTAGGAGTTCCAGATTCATCAAGCATAGCACAAGCCATTTGTTGAACCGTTATGTTCATCCTTTCCACTACTCCATTTTGCTGAGGGGTCCTTATAGTAGAGAATTCCATTCTTATTCCATGTTCTTCACAAAAGTCAAAAAATTCATCTAAGATAAATTCCCCTCCTCGATCAAACCTGAGGCATTTAATTCTCCGATTTGATTCCTTTTCAACCAAGGCTTTGAAAGCTTTGAACTTTTTGAAAGCTTCATCTTTATGCTTCAGAAGTCCTATCCAACACATCCTGGAAAAGTTGTCAATGAACAATATAAAGTATTCTTCTCCTCGAGGTGACTTTTTCCTCAATGGACCACATAAAAAAGTATGGACAAGTTCAAGTGGCTTACTAGTTGATCCTTCCTTCTCAGGGAAGTTAGTTCTGGTTTCCTTACCAAATTGACATGATTTTCATATTGTATTGTCTGGAATTTTGATGTCAGGTAGATCACGAATAGCCTAATATTTGCATGCTTTCCTTATCTAAGAGAATCTTAGATACCCCAATCTTTTGTGCCATAGCTAGTCTTCATCATTCTTGCTTAGATAACACTATTGTTGTCCTCCCTTGAGTATGTATAAATTATTTGGAGTTCTTATGCCTTTGATCAATGTTTCTCCTGTATCAAGCTCATGAACAATACATCCATTTTCTCGAAATATTACCTCATTTCCTTGATCACACATATGGCTAACACTCAATAGATTATGCTTTAAGCCATCAACATACATAACATTTCCAGCTTTGACTTTTTCTTTCAAAAGAACAGAACCTTTACCTTATATGAATGCAGGTGTGTCATTTTCGAATGAGACCTTCCTTTCCTTTTCTAAGGCACTATATGACTGAATTTTTTCTTTATCACCTATCATATGTTTTGAACATTCATTATCGATGTACCACTTATTTTCCTGTCCTTCCGCATATAAGGCTATACCACATCTTTCTGGTTGCAGTTCTTTCTTTCTCCATGTTTTGGGACCCAGTGAAGGTTGCTCCTCCTGAGATGTTTGGGCCAAAACTTACTCCTGCATTCATAATCTTCATGACTGAAGTTGTTACAAATAAAGCATTCTATTTCATTTTAGTAGAAAAGTTATTGTAGGTCCTCTTCGTGATCCCAGTCATGCTCCTTTGATTTTGTGCTTCTTGAGTCATGATGGTCTTATAGGCAACACATTGTGCAGCTTTGTGTCCAAAGTTATGACATGAAAAGCATTGACCATTAAAGAAATTCATGCGATTATCAAATCTACCATCCAAGTGATTTTAGTTTCCATTCATTCTTGAGGCAAATGAGAATGATTTACCTGTGGTTGGTTGTAGCTTCTATTCATCCTTGAAGTAGATTGACCCTAATTTACTTGGTGATCTCTGTTCATCCTTGAAGTAGATTGACCCTGATTTTCCTGGTGATTTTCTTTATGCCTTTGCTGATGATTGTCAACCTGTTCACTTCTCCTTGCTGCATCAAGATAATTTTTGGAGGTGGATGGATTCTGTGTTTCAGATCCTTCTTCAGTATATCCAAGACCTATATTGATTAGAGGAGAATGCTGCACTTTGATAATCTCATCTAAAGTTTCAGATCCTTTAGAAAATCTAAGATTAAGAGCTTATGTTTTCTCAATATCTTTTCTAAGTCCTACAATTTCACATTCTGACTTTTCATTGTGTTTTTCCCTTTTAGCAAGTTGGAATGTTAGAGTATCTATGATCATATTATTTTCTTCTAAATAGATTTTAAGTTTAGAAATTTCTTCATAGAGATCATCTTAATCTATAGCATCCAAGAAATCATCATCTTCAAAAGCCATCAAAAGTCTATAATCATTACCATGTTCATCTTCATCACTATTTGAAAGTCCATCACTGTCTTAATGTGTATAATAACTCTTCTTATTTACGTTTTGTTTTCTGTTCCTTTTAACTGGTTCCTTACCTTTATCAAGCTTATCTCTATGAGGACATGTGGCTGCATAGTGACCGACTCTTCCACAAGCAAAGCATTTGAGAGGTAGCTTACCTCTGAATCTTCCAAAACCCCGTTGAAGGTTCTTAACGAAGTTTGATTCTTCCTCTCCTTCTGACATATGCCCTAACTCATTGTATTCTCCTTTGAATGCAACTTCTCTCATGTCTGATGGCCCCCTTTTTCTCATTTCGAAAGCAGTTAGGATTCTGTGTGGCTGTGACATCGTAATAATCTGAAGATTCTACTTTTCTTCTATGGCAGAAACTTTTGATTCAAACTTAGAAGACAAGGATCTTAGAACCTTTCCAACTAAAGTAACTTCTTTTATTTGTTCACCCAAATTTTTCATGCGATTAAAAATGTAATCTATTCATAAGAAATAATTAGCCACACTTTCATCATTGTGCATTCTAAGAGTTTCATATCAAATTCTGAGAGATTGTAGTTTTGCACATTTTACTTGATCGTATCCTTCATAGCTTAGGATGATCTTGTACCATATTTCCTTGGCGGTTTTGAGCTGCATAACCTTGACGAATTCTGATTGAAATAGACTCCCCAATAGAGTATTGACAACCTTTACATTTGTTTCATACTGCTTTTTACCTGTCGTATATGTAGGAGTTGCTGATGGAATGTGTATCCTCCTTCCACGATATCCCAAACTTCTACACCAAGAGATTGAAGATAGGTTGTGGCTCTTACCTTCCAATAGATGAAGTTGCTCCCATCAAAGATTGCTGGCCTAATGGATGCCTCTTTTTCATAGTTGCCCATGATGATAGATATTCCTTCAAGTGATCAAGCTTCTTTTGAAAGACCTGCTCTGATACCAATTGTTGGAAATAATACTGAGAGAGGAGGTGAATCAATATTGTTAAATCAAATAGTTTTCATTTTCATAGATATATATACGCTGCTTTAGTTATAGGAACCCGTGTATATACACAACTGTGTCTAAAGCAACCAACGTATATTAGAAAACTTTATGATTCAATTAATCCATTAAATGTTGATCTTTAATCAGTGCATCAAAACTTCGTTAACCATAAGAATAGTAAATAGGTGTAGTAAAACAGAAGAGATCATCACACACATGAACACAAGATATAAGGTGGAAACCCAATGTGGGTGAAAACTACCTATTGAAATTCCTCTCTATCTTCTTTTAATAAGAAACGTGTTTTTACAATATTTATCTATTGGTGCAGTCTTTTACCAATACGCAGGCTTCTACCTAGATAAGGATACAACCTTCTCTCATTCTCCGGCTTCTCCTGGAAGGGAGCTACAACCCCCTTAGCTCTTGTACTAGCTGATGTACTAGTATGTAGGTGTTGACCTACAAAAGGCTACAACCTTCTCTTTTCTTCAGGGACCATGTTTCATAAATTTTCAAACTAGATCCATCAATAACATCAATCAAACATCAAATGTATCTTCATCAACCAATATTCTTTGCAGCAAACAAAACTGAATCAAACAATCACTTCTCTGAATGCTATAGCCAGAAAATAATAATAGTAACCAGACACCAATCCTGAACCCAGAACACTGCAGCAATAAACAAAAGTAGCTAAAACATATTTTGTGAGACGTATGCTACTTCAATATGTGAAACCTGCATACATACGCTTTTGTATTAAGGCAAACCAGTGTATATGTTGTTTTGAATCACTGAACTAGCGTGTATATGCATCTTTGTTGTGCCGAACCTGCATACAGATCTATAAAAGATAATTTACCCTTTTCAATTATTCAAACATCAGTTATGCCCAGATTATCAGATTTATAGATCAAGTCATGTGCCAAATATAACAGATCAACATCACACAAAGATACTACAATTCAAGCCTTAAGATCTTGACTCATCAATAGAACTTATCCTTCTTCTAGCACTCAGGTTCCTCCTAGGTTCAAATCCAGCTATGCACCATAACCCAATGACTAGTATTCTAGATCTTTCTCTTCATAAGATATTCAATCCTTGAGTGAGTGATTTTGCCTAATCATCTCCTTCGCCTTTTATAGTCTTAGGCCTTACTCAATACCATGGTACAAAGCCACTTAGAATCAATACTTGGGACCCAATACCTGGGTTCAACACTTTGACGCAATACCATGGTCCAAAACCATAGGTCCAAATACCAGGGACTAAATACCATGGACTAAAAATGAGTTTTCCCACATGTACACATTTTTCCATGCATGAAAGTGCACGCATACGCATACGCAACTTTTGATCGGCGATCCCACGTGTATACGCGACTTGGTTAAGTCGAAACTGTGTATATCTCTTTTTCTTTTATTCTGAGAGCCTGAACTATGATTTGTCATCTGTGTGAGTTGCCATCGAGGACAACCCCTGTGTCATAGTACCAAACCAATGTCATAATGCCAACATAACACAGGTTTGGTGCTATGACACAAGTGTTGCCCTTGATGGAAACTCACTCAGATGACATATCACAATTCAGGATCACATAATGAAATAAAAATAATTATACAGAGGTTACCCTTGACCAAATCGCATATACACACGGGTTCGCAGACTAAAATTCGTGTATGCATATACATGCAGTTTCATGCAAGGAAAAGCACGTACATGTTGGAAAATGTGGTTTTGGTCTATGGTATTTGGTCCTTCGAATTTTGACCCATGGTATTGGTCCAAGGTATCTTGTCCGAAGTATTGATCCCAAATATTTGGTCCAAGGTATTGATCCTAAATGGTTTTGGACCATGGTATTGAGTAAGGCCTAAGACTATAAAAGGAGGAGGAGATCATTAGGTAAGGGCACTCAAGTATTGAATATCTAATGAAGAGAAAGATCTAGAATACTGGTCATTGGGTTATGGTTCATAGCTAGATATGAATCAAGGAAAAACCTCGATGCTTGAGGAAGGATAAGTTCTATTGATGGGTCAAGATATTAAGGCTTGAAGAGAAGTATGTTTATGTGGTTTTGATCTTTTATCTGAATAATTGGTGCATGTCATAATCTATAAATCTGATGATCAGGGTATAACTGATGTCTGAATAGTTGTAAAGGTTAAATCATCTTTTATAGATCTGTACGCAGGTCTATTACAGCAAGGGCACATATACACGCTCGTTCGGCATTTCAAAACAAGGTATACACAATTTTGTCTTGATAAAAGTGTGTATGCATGCAGGTTTGAAACTTTGAAGTAGCATACAACTCATAAAATATGTTTTAGCTACTTCTGTTTTCTGTTGCAGTGTTATGGGTTCTAGCTTGGGTTCTAGTTACTGTCACTGTGTTCTGGTTATAGCATTCAAAAAAGTTATTGTTTGATTTAGTTTTGGTTTGTGCAAAGGAGATTGGCTGATGCAGATATATTTGATGTTTGATTGATGTTATTAATGGATCCAGTCTGAAAATTTATGAAACATGATCCCTGGAAGAAAAAGAGAAGGTTGTAGCCTTCTGTAGGTCAGCACGTACACACTAGTAAACGCATCAGCTAGTACAAGAGCTAGTGGGTTGTAGCTCCCTTCCAAGAGAAGCTGGAGAATGAGAGAAGGTTCTAGCCTTCTACAGGTAGAAGCCTACGTACTGGTATAAGACTGCACCAGTACAAAAAAATGTAAAAAATAAGAAGTTTCTTATTAAAGAAAGATAGAGATGATTGCACCAGGTGGTTTTCACCCACATTGGGTTTCCACCTTATATCTTGTGTTCATGCATGTGATTTCTTGTTCTGTTTACTGCACCTGGTTACTGTTTATATGGTTCTGAAACATATATTAAGGATCAACTAACTGAATTATAAGTTTGCAATACATATGTTGGTTGCCCTAAACACAGCTGCGTATACAAGAAAGTTCGTTAACAGAAGTAGTGTACATATAAATTTGTTTATGGAAATGAAATATTGTTAAATTGCTAATATTGATTCACACCCTCCCCCTCCTCTCAGTATTATTTCCAGCATAAAGAATAAAAGACATAAAGAAAGCATAAAATTAGTCAAGAGGCCTCTACTTCCTCTAAAACTAAAAATGAAGATTCTAAAATAGATGAAATAAATTCACTTCTTAGAAATATGTCCAATACGATTTCCAAAATCGAGACTCAACCTAGGATAGTGCAACAAATAGTTACTAGACCCCAAAATCAAAATCCCAATTCCACTTTCATAACTTTCCAAAAACCCTGGGTATAAAAATCAAGTCTCCAAATGGATACAAAACACCTCGATTGATGCTGAAAGTGACATCATTAGTCTTCAAGATGGAAAACCAACAGTTGTCTTTGGTCCTCGTTCAGATATGATCGATGAAATAATGTCTCCTTTCTATGTAACTATTAAGACAAATGATTCCATATTATACAATTGTATGCCTGATTGTGGAGAATCACATAACCTCATGCCAAAAAATATCATGGACCATTTAAAACTTGACATAACTAGATCCTATCAAGATTTATCCACTTTTGATTCCAAAAGGGTGCCTTGCTTAGGATTGATTAAGGATTTAGTAGTCACCCTTGCCCAAATTCTAGTGAAAAATGTGGTGCTTGATATAGTTGTCACAAATATCCCTCCCAAATTTGGAATTCTCCTTTCTAGGTCTTGTTGTGCCAAATTAGGGGTAAATTTTCAGATGGACATGTCTTATGCCACTATTCCTGTTTATGGGGGAGAGCAACTAAGGTTATATAGAGAGGTGAGATTTGTGCACACTGTTTGCAAAATAGACCAATCAAGGAACCATCCCATTTATGCGATTGATCAAGGTTTTGGTTGTTTTCAACTCTCTTCAAACCAAACATATGCAACTCAAGTAAAAATTTAAGATGTAGTTGAAAGTCTTGTACCAAATCAAACTGATGTATGTAGACTATTTTTTGATGGTTCTTGTACAAAATATGGAGCAAGGGCTCGGGTAGTTTTAATCTCACCAAAAAATACGAAAATATTACCCAATCATGCAAACTCGACTTTGAAGTTACAAATAATGTGGTTGAATATGAAGCCTTCCTTTTAGGACTACAATTAGCCAAAAGCTTAAAGGTTCAAAAATTAATTGTTTTCACTAACTCAGAACTTATTTTCAAACAAGTAAGAAATATTTTATAGACCAAACATCATAGTCTTAGGTCTTACTGAAATGAAGTTTGAGATTCATTTGATAATTTCTTTAATGCTTTTAGTTTTACTTATATTCCAAGAGATAAGAATATTCATGTAGATTCCTTAGCTGTTTCTGCTAGTTCATTTAAAATTCTTGATCAGACTAATGTACTCTATCAAATACAAGTCAAATATAGACCATCCATCCCAAATAATCTCAAATATTGGCAGATATTTGAAGATCATGAACAAATAAAATCTTTTCTGCGGGTTATAGATGAATTTTCAGTTCTACAAATTGATGAGGATAGAACAGAAGCAAAAGAAAACATAAATGAAAATTATAATTCAAATTTAAATTCAAAAATTTCTGAACAAGATATCATTTAATTATATAACAATTTCATTCCTAAAGGTATAATTCCTTTAGATAAGTTGTTTGATCAAAATGATGTCCTTAGAAACACACAGTCTTCACCAGATGACATAAAGGAAATTAACATTGGAACAAATGATGATATTAAAAACATCAAAATCTATGCATCTCTAGATCCTGAAATCAAAACTCAACACCTTAAGTTACTTAAAAATTACAAAGATGTTTTTGCATGGACTTATGCTGATCTAAAGACTTATGACACTTCATTAACACAACGTAACATTCCTTTAAAACTAGAAGAAAAACCTTATCAATAAAAACTTAGGAGGATTAATCTTGCTCTTCTACCAAATGTAGAAAAGGAAATTAAGAAAACACTAGATGCCTAGATCATTCTCCCTCTTACATATTCTAATTGGGTTGCTAATTTAGTTCCTGTTAGAAAGAAGAATGGAGAAATCAAACTATGTGTGGATTTTAGAAATATGAACAAAGCATCACTAAAATATAACTATCCTTTACCAAAAATGGATCGGTTACTTCAAATGGTTTCAGAAGCACAAAAACTTTATATTCTTGATGGTTTTTTAGGTTATAATTAGGTAACTGTTGATCTAGTAGATAGAGAGAAGACAACCTTTACTACACCCTGGGGTACATTTATGTACTCTAGAATGCCCTTTGGCTTATCTAATGCTGGAGCAACATTTCAGAGAGCTATGGACATAGCTTTTGTGGGTTAGGTAAATAAATTTGTAGTCATTTATCTTGATGAAATAACTATTTTTTATAATTCTGATCAGAAACATCTTAAGCATTTGAGGAAGGTTTTTGACAGGTTTAGGAAATTCGGGATATCATTGAATCCAAAAAAGTCCCTGTTTGCTATCAAAGAAGGAAAATTGTCGGGACACATAATCTCAAAGGAAGGAGTGGTGATTGATCCCAAACTTGTATATGCCATTAAAAAACTGTCTCTACCTAGAAATAAGAAGGAGATTCAAGCTTTTCTAGGTAAGATTAATTTGTTAAGCAGATTCATCCCTAATTATGCTGAAATTGTAAAAGATATAACTAATATGATCCAAAAGGAACATGAAGTAAAATGGACTGTCTCTTAAAGATATGCATATGATTAGATCAAGAAGTCTATCTTTGAAGCTCCAACCTTGGCTAGCCCTGATTATACCAAACTAGCCAGTATCTTTTCCTTTGCCTCAGAAACAACTCTTGTTGTTGTTTTATTACGAAAGAATGAGTATTCCCATGACCAACCCATAGGCTTTTTCAGTAAGGTTATGAGAGATGTTGAGCTTAAGTATGACATAATTGAGAAGTAAGCTTATTCCCTTGTTCAAGCCCTGAAATCATTTAGAATGTATGTCCTACATTCACCCATTACTACTTATGTTCTTACCAGTGCTGTGAAGATTATTTTAACCCAACCTGAATCAGATGGGAAGATAGGTAGATGGATCACTCAAATTCTAAAGTTTGATCTGACTATCAAAACCACAAATCTAGTAAAGGGTCAAGGATTAGCTAAGCATCTAGATGAATCCAATTGTAAAGTTGTTGGGCATGGGATCCCCCAAGGAAAGTTTTAGGGCTTAGATCCTAGATTTTGGTCAAAGGTTGTAACCCCGATATAAAGACTCCACATTTTGTGGGCGCAGAGCACATAGTTTGTAAAAGAGTCATAGGGTTGTCCGCCCTTAATTTTGTAATGTAATTTCAGCTGTAGAGATCTACCCATGGTGCACAGACCATGGGATTGTATAAATAGAGTGAGGCTCTAAGTAATCAAGAGAAAATGGAAGAATAATGATAACGATGAAGAGTTGAGTGATATCTGAAGTGTAAATTATAGTTTTGGGTTATAGAGTAGGAGAAGGCTCTGCATCTAAGTGAGCAGAGGCCTAGTAGTCCGTAGTTGAGTGCACAGAGCCTTGTAGCTAAGTGCACATGGCAAGTCGAGTTTGTAATAGTTGGATAATTAATAAATAGAAGTTTCATATCCATTCTGTGTATTTTATTTCTTGTTTTATGCATCTGTTACATTGAATATACATTGCACTTTTAAGGCTTATATGATGCGTGAATATGTATGAATGTGTTGAATAAGTGAATGCAAGGTAAAATATCTGTTTAGGCAAAGTTAACTAAGATCTCTAAGAAGATAAGTAAGATACACGGTGTAATTTAGGGAAATAGCATAGGACGCTGCCATAGTAGCACGAAAGCATCTCAACCCCTAGTTAGGGTTGCGTGAAAGGTGATTATAACAGATCATGAAGGTACTGAAGGTTAGGACTTTACACGAAGTGACCTATGTGAAGGTAGGCATAGTTGGACTAAATCGACACCTCAGACATATCAAGGGTGCAGAAACTTGGTTCCAACATCTCCCCATACTGCTTCGGGTGAGACTTCAGTCCATGCTCCATGGGTTGATGCCAAAAGGGCCAGTAGTGTAGGGATTTGTTTGGCTAATTAAATCTGAACCTGGGTCAGGCCCCCTCAAGCCAACAAATGGTTCTGTTGTTGGGACTAGAATCTGTATAGAGAGGTTTGATGTCGTATCGTTGGAATCCAACTAACAAGGAAATTGAAGGCTGGTTGGACAGAAGAATTCATGAATTCATGATGTAGGAGAACATGAACCTATGACTATCAGAAGAAGAGTGGTTATACTACTACCTATACACAGAGATCCGTGAAATCTTCTTCGCATCTTACCCTACTGAGTTGTACTAGAGGATCACGAAGCTAGAAGATAGCCAAGGAAGGTGGAAACTCGAGAATCCTATTGTGTGGACCCCAGAGTTAATGAAAATGTTGGAAGCATCGGACGATAAGATCATGCACGTTGTTGATCATTGGCTCGATCAGATTATAGGAGGATTCATTATTGAGTTCCTGGTTGACACCTCAGTCAGCTATAGCGATGCTTTCTCAAAGGACTGCAAGGTAAGTACGTAAAGTCTTTGAATACTTAGTGTTACACAAAAATATCGTCACCTTGATTATTTGCAGTCGATATGGGTCTATCACCACCTATACCAGCTCCCTAAGCAAGTCTCAGACCTCAGCTCTTCAAAACAAGCTTTGGAAATGAGAGAAAGACATCAAAAAAACAATGTAACTCTGGTTCCGCACTTTCTCTCACTTTTGCATGTGGGCCCGCACCTTTTGTTCAGAATACCTGCGTACTTATATGCTCTGTATGTAAAGAGGAGGGTGCGTAACCCTCTGAAAGTCAAAAGGCACAATTTTTATCTTAAAAAACTCACTTTGGGTTAATTCTAGAGTTTTCTAGAAGGAATTTTGACGTGGATTGTTCGCTTCAAAGTGGTTCATGCATCCTAAAAGAGAAGGAGATAATCCCTTGTTAGGAGGAGCTATCCCTTTGAAGGAGGATTCTATCCCTTTGAAGGAGGACCTAGTAACTGCCCTCCATTGCACTATAAATTGAGGCATTGGGTTAGTGGCTAGGGAGGTTAGAAGCTGAACTTTTGAGGGTAAATGCTAGTGAAATCAAGACTTCCTATTTGAGCTTAAGAGGAGAGATCACATACCTTTCTGGCTTCATTGGGGAGTGAGTGAAGCTTGTCAAAGTAGAGGAGACTTCTTGTTGGACCCTGGGAGGAGCTTGTACAGCGTCAAGGCAAAGGTTGTAAAGTTCTTCTCCTTTTGAATTAATACATTCAAGCTCATTTTTCTCAACAAGTATCTCATGTTATTTGTTTCATGGACTCCTTGACTTTCATGTTAAATATGTTTTATAATACTGGTTATTCAGGTGCTATTTAATCATTTGCCTTGTTTGTGTTTGCAGTTTTGTGACAAAGGAACTTACTTGGATCAAAGGAGCAAAGGCATCCCCAAACTTGCGTTGGAAATGAGGTAGGCCTTAAACACATTTGTTTGCCATTATTTATAAATCACATTTAGAGAAAGATAGTTTCTGGTTGGTTTGCTTGTCATTAGGTCTTCTTTAGATTATAGGAAGGTCTATCTTGTCCGCAAGATCGACTCATTCCGCGTGAAAAAATGGCAACTCCGCTGGGGAATTGATTGTTTTCCTCGTTTTTCTTTGACTCGAGAAACTTGCCTTTTTGTTTTTGTTTTTGGCTTGTTGTGTGTGGATTTGGGTAGACTTAGTGGATTTAGCTTTGTTTTTTATTTTTCATTACTTTAGTTGAAGTCCGGAGTCTGCGCGTGTATCATAGTGCGTACCTGTATGCACTTTTACTTTGTGCACAGAGCGTACACGCACCTGTGTAAACCCTGAACCTGCGTACCTTGCTAAATTTTTGAAATTTTTTGAATTTTGTTCTTTAAATTAGTTTTATTTTGTTTTTCTAGTGGTTATCCTCTGCCCATACTTGCATGTGACTGGTTGAAATCTTTCCTTGGTTTAATTTCATTAGCATTAGGGTTTTAGGTGAAATTCCTAGGAGTTTTGCTTGTTGGGTTAGTTTTTCGATTTGGTTGTGAAGTGGCTCTGAGCTTAGAAGTTGTAGGGACTTCAGATAAC
Source organism: Pinus taeda (assembly GCA_000404065.3). Lineage (NCBI taxonomy): Eukaryota > Viridiplantae > Streptophyta > Pinopsida > Pinales > Pinaceae > Pinus > Pinus taeda. The sequence continues at coordinate 50,965 of APFE030299349.1, forward strand.
CTTAGTGTCTATCAGCCTTCTTATGAGTCTGACCATTTATGAAATCTCCCCTTGTTGAGGAATCCGCTTTGAGTTTTCTCTTTACAAAACTTCGAAAAGCTTGTGATTGAAAGTTTGAATTTTCATTTTCAAAAAGAAAACAAAATTGGTTGTTCTTGACTTATTTGTGATTCTGGACAAATTAGTCCTTGGTTTGCTTATGACCAAGCAAAACATCCTCAAAAAGATTTTTGTAAGCTTTTACTTCAAATAGGTTTTCTTAGTTTGTATCTCTTAAGATTGCTTTATTCGATAGTTTTATCAAAGATTTGCTTTAGTTATAGTTTTAAATGTTTTGAATGTTTTTTAACAAAAAAAAATGAAAGGTCTCTTTTGAAAAAGTTTGTTCTTTGTAGCATTTGAGTTTTCGAATGA